>PRKT01000992.1:98019-121155 GCA_003671525.1 Saccostrea glomerata
CCCCCCCCCCCCCCTCAGTAAACTTTCTGATCTGATGTGTGCTTTTTCCTAGCCAATTGCTCAGGTGAGCGATGTGGCCCCAGGGCCTCTTGTTCCAATTCATGTACAAACCAATTTTATACCTCATTCACAAAGATAAACATCACTTCTTTAAACTGGTATTGAAAAACAAAATTTCTTACTAGATCAAGTGGGATTTTATAAGATTTTTACAGTGAAGGTTGAGAAAAAAAGATAATTTTTAAGAGGCCAGAGGAAATTCAGACTGTAATTATGTGCATACCAGATACTTCATCTATGAAAAAGAATAAGCATGTATGACTTTTAATTTTATTTTAACACATTATTTACTTAGAATTAAACTGAATAATTTTTGATTGATATTTTAGCAATTATTGCCGATAAATGTGCTTTATGGTCAGTTTTTGAAAGAAGGCCAGAGGAAATTCAGATTATCATATCTTTTTATCAGATTCATGTACATACCAATTTTTTCCCTCTTACACAAAGCTAAACATCACTTCTTTAAAATGAAATTGAAAAACAAAATTTCCAATTATATCAAGTGTGATTTTATTAGATTTTAACTGTGAAGGTTGTGAAAAAATAGGCAATTTTTTAGAGGCCAGAGGAAATTCGGACTGTAATTATGTGTATACCAGATACTTTATCTATGAAAAAGAATAAGCATGTATGACTTTTAATTTTATTTTAACACATTATTTACTTAGAATTAAACTGAATAATTTTTGATTGATATTTTAGCAATTATTGCCGATAAATGTGCTTTATGGTCAGTTTTTGAAAGAAGGCCAGAGGAAATTCAGATTATCATATCTTTTTATCAGATTCATGTACATACCAATTTTTTCCCTCTTACACAAAGCTAAACATCACTTCTTTAAAATGAAATTGAAAAACAAAATTTCCAATTATATCAAGTGTGGTTTTTTTTAGATTTTAACTGTGAAGGTTGTGAAAAAATAGGCAATTTTTTAGAGGCCAGAGGAAATTCGGACTGTAATTATGTGTATACCAGATACTTTATCTATGAAAAAGAATAAGCATGTTAGACTTTTAATTTTATTTTAACACATTATTTATTTAAGATTGAACTGAATAATTTTTTGATTGATATTTTGGCAATTATTGCCGATAAATGTGCTTTACAGTCGGTTTTTGAGAGAAGGCCAGAGGAAATTCAGATTATCATATCTTTTTATCCAATTCATGTACATACCAATTTTTTCCCTGTTTCATATAGCTAAACATCACTTCTTTAAAATGAAATTCAAAAATTAAATTTCCAATTATATTAAGTGTGATTTTATAACATTGTTAATAGTCAAGGTTAAGAAAAAATAGGCAATTTTTTAGAGGCCAGAGGAAATTCGGACTGTAATTATTGGCTTATTAGCTATTATTTTTATTGGAAAAAATATGAATAATATGTTTATGCACCAATCTTTCATATTAGAGCAAATAAATTAATTTGAACTGCAATTTATAAGTTTTTTATGTCTGTCTTTAATTTTAGTGTTATTTTCTATATCGTTTTAAACTTTGAAAACATGGTCATCTTCAGGGACTGTTGCCATGGAAACGAACTCATGTACATATATCAAAATTGTTGTTTTTTGATCAAGGAACTTGTCCTCTATCTGTTGATACCCATTTTATAATTTTCCAATTACTTTTTTTTCAGGTTCACATATCCTTAACATAGGTCCTTATATCTTCATGTTGGCCTACACTGGTCAATAATTGTGAAATAACTGATAATTCAAGCTGATGATTCATTTGCATTACTTGATATGCTATCAATATTAATTCACTATGTAGGCTTTCCTTTTTTAACATCTTCATCTCAGCAGGTCAGACATTAGAAAAAATTTCTTTTGTCAGTAAACTATTTCAATATACAAACCAATTTCTTCAGCGTAGTGGACAGGCTTTTGCCTACATCCACTTTTTTAATGTATGTTTTCCTCCATATCATCCTCATGCATAAGATTAGGGGTTATGATTAAGGGTTATGCTAAGCTACAATCTATAATAGATAATTATTTCAACTGTTTTGATAATGATATCCTTCATGAATAATCAGATAGTTGCAATTAAACACTTTTTTGTAAAATATTGATGCTTTTTCATAGTTTTGAAACAAAAATATCTCATTTATACGGTTATACCTTGTCATAAGTTCCAAAAAATGAAAACAGTTTGCTATCCGAGAACACATGAATTCCAACCGGATGTACTTTAGTATGTATTTAAGTACGAAATCGTGCTCGGTATAGATATTATCATCCGAATAAATAGAGGGGATAAACATTTTAATCCCTCTATTTATTCGGATGATAATATCTATACCGAGCACGATTTCGTACTTAAATACACACTAAAGTACATCCGGTTTGAATTCATGTGTTCTCGGATAGCAAACTGTTTTCATTTTTTGGAACTTATGACAAGGTATAACCGTATAAATGAGATATTTTTGTTTCAAAACTATGAAAAAGCATCAATATTTTACAAAAAAGTGTTTGCAACTATCTGATTATTCATGAAGGATATCATTATCAAAATTATTCACTGTTCATGGAATAAAAGGGGGCTCCTCAATATTTTTGCTGATACGATGTGTAGGCCTAGTATATTTAGATAGAAAGCGTTTTTAAAAAATACAATATGCATGTGCCACTTAGAGAAAAAAAAGATTTTTAACACCTCAAATTATTTGGTTTTTGGATGGGGGTTTTGGGGCTTGGTTATTGCATGGTAGTGGCCGTCCTAGCTGAAAGTATATGCCCCCCCCCACACACACACACACACTTTTAATGGTTGTAATTATGAATGTAAATGTCACATCAAAACGATGTTTTGAAATTTTTGAAATTGTGAACTTTCCATTTGAATCCTAAAAGGCATGAAAAGGAGCTACAATGTTGAAGAACAGTATTTTTTTTTTTCTATTTTTATTAGTGATGATTGAAAAGTTCGGAGTTTAACATGTTTAAAAATTAATTGCTATAATTAAAAAAAGCTTTTAGTAGAAAGAATCAGCCTGAGTGAGATATAGTAGAATAGGATTAGGATACACTTGTGAAAATTAAGATAGAATACCATCAGATCTGATTTTTTTTTCTTGTTTTGATTTTAAAAAAAGTCAATGAACTCCCTCCTTTTTTTTGTATAGATTTGGAGCCTGCTATCAATATATATTATTACTGGTGGATGTGATTACTGTGCATTTTCCTATTTGCTATATCGTTCTGGAAAAATATTGGCCTTTAGTTTAATAAATTTCCCACATCATTTTAACATGTAATATCGTTTAATGTATTAGAATGTCAAAAAGCTTTTTAAGGAGAGTTATCACAAGGTGGAACAAAACTAATATCTAACTAGTGCTAATTGTAACGGGGACCGTTACAGATGTTCCCCAAACGCTTCCCATGTCCCTTATCGTGCCTTATTCCTCTAAGACCTTTTATGAATATGCTAAGTATCCCAGGATTTCATTTAAGAATATAAAAGTTACAATGATATCAACTATCAACGATATATTGTTTAACGTTTTGCATGCGCGCACACGTACATGTACATGCATATGCAAGATGATTATGGCATGTTGATTAAGCGATTAACATATCTTTCTATCCCGCGAATCAAAGAAAAAAATACATATATAAATTTACCATTTTTCAAGCATATGTCATATTTTTAATATATCGATTCACATTTTATTTCTCTACTTATTTTAACCTCGGGCTCAAAGTTGGTTTTATTCCGACGACAAGGCAGGGTTAAAGTCGACTAAGGGTATCACGCCAATACCTAACCAATCAAAATGAACTTATTCAATAGTAGTTCCATACATGGAAAAGGGATTTTCCTTTCTGTTCAGAATTTTTTTAATATTTCCTCTCAGGCCATTTTGACAACTCTGATACCTGTGCCTGGTAAATTTTATATACTTTGTAAATAAATATATAAAGGTTTTTTGACCGGAACTATTCATTTTTTCCAATGCATAGGGGGCTACTCTCTGGGTTTTACAAGAGATGTTTAAAAAGACATTCGTGTCAGCTAATGTGACCTATATTGTTTAACACCTTCTTATTAATATTTTTTTCATGAATGCAAATATCTGATTATTTTACGAAGGAGCGTACATGTATATTGATTTTTAATATACCGAAAATCGCTATTTCTGGGGATTGCGTAATTCTAAAAAAAATTCAAATAAATTTCAAAGGTAAATTAAACAAAGGATGCTTGGTATTAAAATATTATTTCAAATCAGTAGAATTGAATGCTATTAACGACATCTGAATAAATAGGCTATAAAAGGCTTATATGCCAACTTTGGTCATCTGCACTTTAATTTTAAACACGACAGGATTTGTAATTTTTTCTGTATAAATTAATAATTTCTATATACTTTGGAAACTCAAATGAAATATTTTAATACACTTTCCTCGAGCTCTTTTCTGCAGTTTTCCTGAAATTTTATGTGGGTCCGAGGTGTTATTTGAGTTTAACAGTGATTCTCTACGTTGCCATTAATTTGATTTGTTTGTGTGTGTGTGTGTGGGGTGGGGTGGGGGGTTATTTTTATTCTTAACCTATTTAACGTTGGAGTTGAATCTTGTATCTTATTCCAAGAACTTAAGATTGATTGTGACATTTGGATGAAAGGTCAAGGTCATTAAAAACCACCACCTCTTTAACTTCTAACCTGTCAACCGAAATAAACTCTGAAAGGTGTTTCTAGATACATGTACATGTACTTCATGTTTCTTTTTACCCTTGGGTCAAGGACAAAGGTTAAGGTCGATTTCAAGTTCATAGGTCAAGGTGATTTTGGTAAATAGCTAATATCAACATTTTATTCAGGTTACCAGTGACCTTGACCTAAGTTTCAAGGTCAAGGGTAAAAAGATCTGCATGCTTCAGTATGTTACATGTCTTGACATTTAGAAGTTCTTAATTCTGCATGAACATCAAACACTCAAGTATACTGTCTTTTAATACATTGTGTGCGGTCGCATGTGCATGCACGTCCATGCATTTACTTTTGATAGTAGTATAATGTAGGCGATCATTATATCTATTCATATTTGAAATTTCACCCTGTATTATTGAGAACCAAGAAAGTTGTAGGCATTTAAAGTTTTAGCCAATCAGATTGCAGCACACGTGCATGTGCGTGCGTTCATGATTATGCTTATATATCATGCTTTAGATCTTCATAATGTAAGACTATGTTCAAAATTTCAAAGGATTTTGTCAGAAAACAAAATAGATATTTAGACTTTTAGTTTCAGCCAATCGCAGCGAAGGGCACCTGCATGCGCTTGAGATCTTGCTATTTTGACCATGTCATCATGTCTATACTACTATTATATCCTTATATTATGAGTTTCAAAGCATTTCATCCTATATTTAAAAAGTTACGGCTAAATCTATTATATTGGTCATTTCACGTGTTACACGTGCGCGCACATGCACGCACGTGCACGCAAAATGACCTTCGTTCCGCACATCTACATAACATACCTAGTGACCCTAAAAAGGTTTCACCTAGATCCGATGAGTAGTTTACGAGAACACTCGCGGACAAAAAAGTACGGGAGAACAAAGAAAAAATTCAGAAAAAGTAAAAACAATATGTTCCCAAACTTCGTTTGGGGAACATAATCAAAGGCATGCAGGAAAAATTAACAGTATATTAATTCAGTATTTTAGTCGTGTAGGGTATAAGTGAGGTCATTGGAAAGATTGTGTCAAAAGTCATCTACTGTCTATAGATACTCGTTAATGCGAATGGTTGTGAGTTTATGCACACAGCTTTAGCTGGTCCCGCCCTGTATCTCTTCTTATATATTTTGTTTTCGTAATAAGGAAATTTGGTAAGATATTCTAGTAAAAAAAAAAAAAATTCCCGGTAAGTTTATTAGGCAAACGGAAATTACTTTCCTACAGGCCTGTAGTTTGAGTCTCGTCAAATTTAAGAACACGCATTATATTTATTTCTTTAAAAGAGTAATTTACAGCATGTAGAATAGAAAAAAAGTAGTGGACAACGTAGATAAAGAAATCTAGTTGTATTGAAAACCTTCACTTCTTTATATAATGTCATCAACAAAAAATGCACAGTAATACAAATGCACACTTAATGCACTATACATCAAAAGCCGTTGTTCTTGAGGAAAACAAAATAATGTATAATTTTATAGATTTTTCTTTAGTTACATGTAGAGCAATGGCCTTGGGGGGATGCATGGTTTTGTTAAATATACATGTGCATTTAGGACCTCTGTAGTTTCATGCAGACGTTTACCACACAGGGATCTGCGAACAATTTAAATTCAAAAGAAATAATTTAAAAAAACCAACGTTTTTTTATATGAATATTTTAAAGTGATTACAAGTAACAGCTTTTTAAAAAGCTTGCCTTACTAAATCAATCAATATCTGCATGAGGAGTGATACACCTTTTGAGAAATAATTTAGCTTTTAGAAGAACCATCTCTACACTGCATACTAGTACTAAAGAGTTGGTATTCTTTTGGGGTTTTCTGCAAGTGGAGTGGTCTGCCCTTGGATCTAAATTGATTTCGAACTTTTTTGTAACACCTATTATAAAATATGTTACCAAATCATGCATTGTCAACATTCTAAAAGATGGATATAATTAAATACACACTTTGTTGGAGTGTATTTTCTGATTTTCTCCATTGAAGTAAACAGTAGTTATGTGTGTTATTTTTTTTCTTAAAGGAAGGGGGGGGGGTTCCCACAATCATAGAGAATGAAATAAGTAAACCAATTCTTAGACCTGTGTGGAAAGAAAAATCCAAGATTTTGCACTTGTTTCTTATTTATTGTGTGCATCTTAACAGAGACATATAATTGTTCATGCATCTGGAGAATATGACTTTGTTGAAATTCGTTGTTTATTATCATTATTGGACTAGTCCAATTTTGGAATAAACCAACCGCGGGGTCGGGAAACAAATCAGAAAAATCATTTCTTTTTTAGTGTTTTAGGTCCGTATACTGATATATTATATGATATGCTGTTTAAAAGAATGAACTAAAACATTCATTTGTAGACAGACTTTCTGAAACATTAGAACAGTAGAAGGATGTTAAAAGGATAATCTCAAATTCCATGAAAGTAAGAACACCCATTCATACAATAGAACAATCCAAGGAAAAGGCGCGAAAAAAGCTGTGACATTTGGCGCGAAAAGAGCGATTCACCCCTTTCGTAGAATATAAATGGACTGATCCGGTAGTATAGAAATGCAGAAAAAAAGATATACGGTAATGTTGAAACGGTGAATCACATGGAATAATTGTACCATCCAAAAAGATTACAGGAAGTAAACACTACAGTATTTTGCATCAGTAATATCATTCTTTTTTCTGAAAACTGTCTCGTTTAAAATGCAGGTAAAGAATTCTAATGTTAATCAGCTTGCACAAAATCTAGCTCTCTAGGTATGATCTATTAGTTTCGGATTTTGCAAATATCAATCCTTATACAGCCTGACGCCGTGACGTCAGGGAAATGATTTAATATAATTATCATGATTATACACGATTTATATTTATTCTATACCTATAGAAAATTATTTAATTTTCTAACAGGAAGGTTTTATTTCAAATCAGTAATAAACATTGAAATCGAAATTCTAAATAGTTTGTTCTTTCATTGAACTTCTTAAAATAAATGTAGGTTATTTTATGACTAAATTATGTTCTCTTGTATAACTTACGGTTACTATACAATGATTTTTAATGATTATAAAAAACACAAATCATCATCTTAATTTTAGACAAGTCTGCAGAGACTGTGTGTGTATACGCTTGACACTAGCCCATTGTTTCCTGTAGGTAGAAAACCCTCTCAAATCACATAGAATATACAAAAAATACACAGTGACAGGTGTCTCCTGTCCCCAGATGTCTTCGCGGCACGTGTCTCCACCTGATAGGGCACGTGAGGACAGTTGCCCGTAGTTACACAGGCCGTACCAACGTTTTCAAATATGCTTTTTGAGGGAGGGGGGATGACAAGCAAAAAAAAAATGAATAAGTAAATAAATAAATAAATAAGAAAACAAACAAAAAATTATCTTAAACAATATTTACTATATAGCAAATTACTAGCATTATAATACTCAGACCCCTACTAAGTCCTACTCTTCTATATTTTGTCTTTTAATCAGTAATCGCAACTTCTCTTTTTATGATTGATTTCCATATACATGTGTAACTGCACTTACTCTTCTTTATTCCAGTTCACGCATCACTACGACTAATGTGATAAATCCAGTTCAAAATTAATTTGCGTTCACGGTCATGAAATATTAAATTTTATTCATATAAATACACTTTAAGTTATTTTAACTGTTTAAAGAGACCGATTTAATACTTTTGATACAGTATGTGTACTCGTTTGAAAAAAAATCTATAATCGGGAAAAATGTAATATCTTCAGAAAATATCTAACTTTTTGTGAAATAAAAAGTACATGTAGTTGGAAATTAGTATAAGTTATTATTTCAAAGTTTCCCTACCTGGGAAACATGGGAGAAACTACAGACTGATGGCTTCCATGTCGGGAAACTATATGGAAACCATTGAGTCATGTTTCTATGGTTTCCTATCTTGGGAAACTTACAGGAAACCACAGGTTGATTGTTTCCATGTCGGGAATCTACATGGAAACCACTGAGGCATGTTTCCACGGTTTCCTATCTTGGGAAACTTACGGGAAACCACAGGTTGATTGTTTCCATGTTGGGAATCTATGTGGAAACCACTATGTGGTTTCCATAATATGGAAACTATATGAAAACTACTGATGTCACGATTCCCATATGTTTCCATCGAATTTCCAAATTTGGGAAACCTGGCTTTTCATCCTGTGGTACATTTCTTATCATCAGTTTTTTAATTTTGTGTTGGAAGGAATGTGTCGCTAGTATTTTATTATTTATTCTAAATTAGAACCAATGAAGTTTGATGTTTTTTTTTTTTTTGTAATTCTGAATTGAAGTAAATAAATTATCTCCCATTCACCACTGCTCAAGTCAAATATTCTATTCCAAGATATTTTACCCAATGGTTCATTTTTTTTGTCAAATAAGTATTTCATATAAATCATGTGATTTGTTCGCATTCAGGAGCGAATAAAGATTATTTGTGATACATGGGTAAGTTATCTTTTGGGTTTAACTTTGATCTGGATTGGCCAAACTTATAAAAAAAATTAAATTCTCTTAAAATTGGCTATTTCGTTTCAATTTCTTTTATAAAAATGATTAATGAACATGTTCTACCCAGTTGTGGCTAGTTTAAAGAAGATTTTAAACACAAGTTTATAAAATATTTACAAATTACGTGTTTTATTTTCATAAATATTTTGTCATAAAAAAAATTAAAAAGTTTAACCAGACTTTCTTTACATATTTTATTAAGCATTTATGTGATGCATTTATTTACAGCAAAATTTTTACAAGAAACTTCTAATTTGGAGGCAAATATTTTTTTTTTTTCGTTTTCTTTGCAAAATACAAAAAAATCATATAAAATAATTTAGAACCAATGTCGGCCTTTCGAAACCATTGTTTAAAAGGGTTGACTCAGAGATCTATAAAATAAAAAGTTGGTGTGGTATTCCTCCTTAAGTTTGAAGGAGTTTTTCCTAGAACACTGTTCCTTGCGATTTGCAGTAACATAGCCTCAAGGGCAAAATAATTTGTGTCTTCCGATTCAAACTGTGCTATCCTTTGATTCAATTTTTCGATCGTATCATTTTGCTTATCGATAACCCTCTGCATTGTCTGTTTGTTTAATTTGATTACTTCGTTGATTTCTTCCGCCTTCTTTATTTTAGAAATTTTCATGTTTCAAAATAAAAATTTAGAACATGGTTGATGGTTTGTTTTTATAGCATGAAATCTAGAGATGTTCGCAAAGCGAACCTTAAACGCGGTATAATAAAAGCTACGCCCTTTGTTTTTCAGATTTGTTCATGTTATCTAACAAAAATATTTGACAGAATTTATTTCCTTCGTATAAAAATTAGAAAACAGCGCACCATTGAAAAAAAAACACCCGATAAAATGGGCTGCCCTATAATTGCAAAACTGTAGCTCTGCAAAAAAAAAAAAAAATGACAGACTGGAGAGCTACAGTACCATCCATTGTGAAAACTGTACATTTATTGCGTAGAAAAGGTTTCGCTACGTTCTGGATTAATTCTTCCACATTCTTAAACCAATCATAAACAAGAGGCCCAGGGGCCACAGCGCTCACCTGAGCACGTCGGGCTTGAATTTACTCTCCCCCTCTCTCCAGGCGTTCATCATTTGAACAAACTAGAATCTACACTACCTGAGGATGATTCCACATGCGTTTCATCTTTCCTGGCCTAGTGGTTCTGGAGAAAAAGATTTTTAAAGATTTTTCCTATATATTCCTATGTAAAACTTGGGTCGGCCATTTTGGCCTCACCCTTGCCCCGGGGTCATGCTTTGAACAAAATTGAATCTACACTACCTGAGGATGATTCCACATGAGTTCATCTTTCCTGGCCCAGTGGTTCTGGACAAGAAGATTTTAAAAGATTTTTCCTATATAATCCTATGTAAAACTTGGGTAGGCAATTTTGGACCCACCCTTGCCTCGGGGGTCATGATTTGTACAAAATTGAATCAACACTACCTGAGGATGATTCGACATGAGTTTCATATTTCCTGGCCCAGTGGTTCTGGACAAGAAGATTTTTTAAAGATTTTTCCTATATATTCCTATGTAAAACTTGGGTCGGCCATTTTGGCCCCACCCTTGCCCCGAGGGTCATGATTTGAACAAACTTAAATCTACACTACCTGAGGATGCTTTCACATGAGTTTTATCTTTCCTGGCCCAGCGGTTCTGAAGAATTGATTTTTTAAAAATGCCATTAATTTTTAACAAATTCATGATTATCTCCCCTTGGAAAAGGGCGTCGCCCTTCATTTGAAGAAATTTGAATCCCCTTCACCCAAGGATACTTTGTGCAAAGTTTGGTTGAAATTGGCCCTGTGGTTCTTGAGATGAAGATGAAAATGTCAAAAGTTTACTACAACAACGACAACAACAACAACAACGACAGACAACGGACAAATTTTGATCAGGTGAGGTAAAAAGTAGATCTACATGTAAACAAAATTCCTTACTCCTCTGTTAAGTACTCACAGAGTCAAGATCTATTAGAAACATGTTGATCCAAAATATCTTGCAAACCAAAATGACAGTATATAAATACTAGATGAAATTTTCAATCTGAATTTCAGGGCCCGGACACAGGTCCTCATGGACAGGATTATCCCTACCCCCCCCCCCCCCCCCCCCCCACCCCCCCCCCCCCCCCCCCCCCCCTTTTTAATATCAAAAATAATCTGAGTTTTTTATCTTTATTTATAATCTCTGACAACTTAATCTATATCTTTCTGTTTGAAAATCAAAATCACAGAAATATCTTAATCATATGCAATGTCTATTCACGTTGTCAGTCGTTTCGCGTACAATGTACATATACTGGATAAATAAAGAAACGCATATTCAGATTAAACATGATATTCTAAGTTTACAGTTTAAACCTTATTTTTTAAAAGCAATTTTATAGAGTGTGTTGTGATAAAAATCAAACATGTCCTATGTTGCGAATTAAAAAGTTAAGTTGATATCATTTTCATCGTCCCCAAATTCTAGGAGCATAACGATATGACTGTACTTTGTGACGTCTCAGCTCTGGGTTTCCAATGTACGGATGTCATGGATAAATACCATCTCCTCTGTCTCTTGCAAATAATTTGAGCACTATTATGCTGATTTCTTCAAACAGCATACACAATTGTAGAAACGGTTTGTGCGGCAGTTCTCAGTCGATTGCTGAAGGGGGGTCTGACGGTCATGTCTTGGTGTGGTTAACCGTTGACGGCCAGTTTTTGGTCTGTCACCCGTGTTCTTAGTTGGTGGAGACGTTAATTTAACGCTGCAACGCCGATTGATCTACACTAAATGCAGTTGTAACCTCCTGTTGCGTAGCTCCGGTTATCTTCATAGTTAGCCCGTGCTGCGTTCATCTTTATTAAAAGGCGTGACATTGCAGCATCAACATCGCAATCAAATCTTAAATAATGGTTTAATAGGAGTGTTAATTGTTTCTTTAATTTCAAAATATCAATGAAAATAGACCCCCTATTTACAATAAATCATGAAAAACATTTTCATATTTTCATAAACATGATTCTTGGGTTTAAAAGAAAGGGGGGTAGGGGTAATTTCTAACCACGGGAGCACCTCTTGGCCTGGAGGGCTATTAACAACAATTATAAGCGATGTTTTGTCGTGGAATACTGTAGTAAGTGATATATGTTAGGAACACACGGTTGGTAATATTTTGAGATAGATGTTTACAAACATGGAGAAATAAATCATCGAGAAACATCGCAACTTTTTGTGCTGAATAAATATACAGTTTTTACAATGGGTGGCGCTGTAGCCCTCTGGTTCGTCAATATGTTTTTCGAAGACATGCAGCCCTGCAGCTAGGTCTTCTTTTTTTCATAGATATTTCACCCATATAAGAAAAACATATTTTAATTTAATAGCATAAAAACAAATAAGAGGCTTGGTGGACTAAAAAAGGAGTCCTTTATTTCAGATATTTCACTTGTATAGGAAGTACATGTAAATATTTTTGTCCGTTTTTATTACCGAATCAAAAAGAAAAGCTGATTTGACCCAGCAAAAGAAAAGGTCCGTCCTCTGTATTTCAGATTCAAGTATATATTTTACAAATATTCTTAAATTTTTAAAATTAGAATGAGTTTATTTTCCTAGCATTAAAATAGAAAAAAAGAGGCAGGGCGGACTTTAAAATACAATGTAAGAAAAGGTCCTCCCTCTGTATTTTATCATTTAGTTAGCTAAAGAAAGGAAAGAAAAAACTAAATGTAAATTTTCATTATCGTAGAATAAAAAGAACTAGAGCAAGTAATATGATTGATCTTATAAAACGCAGTATAATAAATCAAAAAGTCCATCTATATTTGAGTTATCTTTCTTTCATTTGGTTATTAACCGAGCTTATTAAAAATTTTGGCATCATAATCTTCATTTCATATTCAAAATGAGACCATTCCGAAGCCGATGTTTTAAGGAATCGATGTCTAGTTAGTAAGGAATGCCAGGGCATCAACGATAGTTGGAAACAAGAGATACTTTACATAACGGGTTATACTAGTACCTCATACATGTATTTCCATTTCATTGTGAAAAAATTGTAAATTTAAATTTTAAAAGCGTTTTCTAATAGATTTAAACGACATAAGGCCTCCCATGCATGCCAATTTTCGAAATTCCCGATCATGACAAGGGGCAAACGGGGACAAGGGGTAACCGGTGCATGGGATGCTCACTTTTTCATTACATCTCACCCCACTTCTGATGTTTTATTTGGTATTTTTCTTTTACTTTTGAGCTTAAATATTGTTTGTTATCTCCGTATATTTCATCAATAAATCTAAACATTCTTTTATTTTTATTCTTAATTTTCGTTCTCTACATTCTACTGTTGTAACGATTCCTAAATAATGAAAAAAAAATAACAATGAATTTAGAGTGAATATATGCGTAAAATGTGTACACTTAACCGACAGAGGACCATATTTTATAGAGCCAGGCTGTATTAGACACCCCCTCCCTTCCCGAGTATGAATAAAAGGGTAGTAAACCCCAAACCTTTCAATATTGTACTACATCGGCAATGCATTACGGAGTGTCTGTTGATCTAAAACTATATTATCAAGAATATACTTACGTTCGTATATTCATTGAATAAGGCAAGGAGAAATAAACTTTTAAATGAAATCATATTTTTCATGATCTTGCGTGTTGAGGGTTTTCGTAACAAGAATGATATAGGATAATGCATTACTTTTCCGGCATTGGCAGGTCCATACATGTAAGTGGAGGGGGTTCCGAGGGTTGGAAATTCTTTTTATTTTGCAAAGAGAGAGGGAGAGTGAGAGAGACAAAGAGAAGAGTTTTTATGTAACATAGATACTGTTATGTCTAATATTTTGAATAAAATAAGTATATATAAGTATGCCCTTTTTGCTTGCTACATGTAGATACAGAAGTGTTTCCCCGTATTGCTTTCCTCAGTGTACCTTCAAATTCCCGACCTCAGTCCCCGACAACCCACTGGTTTCCCTTTCAAATCAGCGGAATTTTCCGCCGAGTTTTAGCTTAAATCTATATGCCATTTAAATCATCTGTATAAAAAGTCATGAAATGGGGTATGTAGAATGATTGAATGACAACTCCCTATCATCTGTTGACCTACATATGCCGTTTTAAACAAGCAGTGAACCGAGACGTCTTCGATTCTTGCACCTGTTTATCGAAAGCAACGGAAGTGGCGATTTCGTATATCTAAAATTTAGAGGCGTCCCGGAAATACATGGAAAATCTAGAGAGGTCAGAATTCGCGCCAAACTTGTTTTCTCTAGATTTTCCGTGTAATTCCGGGACACCTCTACGTTTTTCATCTTTAGAAATCGGCACTTACGTTGCTTTCGATGTCTGTACATGGTATAGAGGACGTTTTGTGATTTGTGCAATTTTTCATACGGCACGTTAAAATCGGCAGACGTTTGAAAGGTGTTATTTAATCATTTTTGAAGCTAGATCTCGTCCGAGACCGGTAGGAAAAATGTAGATATAGATGAAATCTTAGTGTGAACCAAGGCACCCCCTGATTTTCAAGATGGCGAGTGACGCTCCTTTACTCTTTTTATATACAGTAAATATGACATTTTTTAAATCTTGCTAATTTCGGCGATTTTTTATTTTTATTTTTTTGAGGGTATTCATGCACACATAGAAAAACACATAATACACAAAATACACCATCATGTAACCAAGCGCCTATGTCCAAAGGTTGGACCCCCATCCCACCCCTTGAAATAGAAATTAAAGTTTATGCGTTTTTTTTATTTACTCTTTGTTTGTTAAATATTGTTGGGAGTTGCTCCCTTTAAAAACCACTGCTATGGGCTTGAGGTTCCAGTTGTGCGATTCCATGCATGAGTATCAGGGCGCCAAACCTGGACCCCCTTTTTTTCAAGAATTGCTGGATCCGGTGTTCATAGAATAACTTGTAGGTCTTTTTTTTTTATAATGCTTTATTTTTGAATATTGTCATACTTACAAAAGAAACAAAATACACCCTCACACACCACACGCACTCTGTGCACCTTTCCCAAAATACCAGCTTTCATAATTACACCTTAAGTGATAATTGAAATTATGTAGGACAAACTTGTAGTTCTTATTATGCAGATAACATTGTTATTATTCAGGATCTGCTTTTGAATATATATTGTAAATTACTGATTCAGAAGCTCTTTCATAGGGAATGCATAAAAGTATCCTCTTCAATGAAAGGAACCTATGTAAAAACGAAATTAAACTACAACATTGAAAGATTTTAGCTGTCGTATTGCCTCCAAAAATAAAATGATAATGATAATAACTATAGGAAAAGTAATTCATAGGCGTCGGAACCGGCGGTAGGGGGGTTAAGACCCCCCCTATACTTTTTTTCAAACATAGCCATTATATATAGACCATTGACAATTGGGATTGACCTTTCTTTGTTGGTTTAGCCCTCCCCCTTCAATTATATAACCACCCAACTTTCAATTTACTTTCGACGCCTATGTAATCCCCGTTATTCTTGCAAACTAACTGAGATTACATTAGTGGGGAACGTCCACTTTATCGTTTTTTTATGCATAACTGTTCTATCTGCATTTTTTCTTTTTTTTAAATTCCCATTATTCAAAATGTTGATCTCTAAATGCAAGAAATCAAATTTTCATGAGGATAGGTCAAACAGCACCCTTCTGTTCTCACATCCCCTTCCTCAATTATTTTACACTTTGAAAGACCAATCAACAAAGAAGGTTTGCTTGCATGAAACAATTTAATTGCATCAACAATGTTAAACAAGAGGCCCATGGGCCTTATAGGTCACCTGAGCATAATGCAACAACTTTCCAGTGATTGAATTTGATTCATGTTTTAAGCAAGATTGTATGGCATTCACAATTTTAAAAGAGGCCCCATTGATCATTATAACTATACATTTAGCAGTTGCTTAGTTTTGTAATTTAATACCCATAGGCAGGGTAGGGGGAACAAAAAAATGCATTTCAACTAATCAGTAATATTCAGCAGTAATCAGTGCCCCTACCACACATGAACCCTTGATCATAGGCCTAGATCCACACAATGCACTATTCTTTAAATGACATCCTTGTTTTTCAAAAATATTTGATTAATACCAAGGTGCAGATTTCAAACAATTCATTCATTTTCAGTACATAAGTACATCCCCTCTATGGCACCCCTGACCCTTTGGCCTTGAAATTCACAATTCTGGACGATTAGGGCCCTTACTCATAACTATATAGGTAGTTCATCTGCTTAATATCAGGGCTTCCACCATTGTTTACTCAGGTGACCTAAAAAGTACCTTACATGAAATTAGATAAAAGACAAGCGTTACTTAGATAATTCCTGTTGTTACATTGTTGTATATATATATTTTTTTCTTCATTTAAACATTTTTACAAGGACATCACTCAGTATTTGTGTCATATATAGCTGTATTTAATCACTCAGTATTTCATATTGTGTCATATAAACTTCAGTATAGAGCCTGTTTTCTAATATGTATTCTGAAAAAAAAAATCTGTTTTCTAATATTTGGATTCTCAAATAGGAAATTTGCTCAAGGAAATGGAGGCACTAAGTCTCTATTTAATAACTTATACTTTGATATTTGAAAGGGGGCAGAGGTTGAAGATCAATTAATAAATTGATTAAAGGACAGCAATATTTTAAACATAATGAACCTAGCTCTTTCAAGATGCAAAAATTAACGTGTAAATATCAGGAAGATGTATCTTTTAAATTGTTTGTACAGTGTATACGTACATGTATGTATTCTATAATAAATGTACTTTTATGTAGTGTACTACATGTATTTGAAAAAAAAGTCAATGAAGACAGGCTCGACAGCTATAGTTGAAGATGCACCAGAACATTTGAAATTACAATTAGTGGTTCATATTATTTGAATTTTCCCTATTTGTAGGTCAAGCGGACAGTGTTAGGGGTTTTCTGTGTGGGACAGGACTTCGGAACTGGAACCCCGAGGATGAGCCCTGGGTGGAGCACGCCCGCTGGGCCCCGGAGTGTTTCTTTGTCAAGGACAATGCAAGAAAGGACAAGATTTTATCAACCTCGTACAAGTCGCAGTCCAACAACAGCAAATGGTATAGTGGGATTTAAATTTTCTCAAATTACCTAAAAAATACTGTGAAGCCGGTCTTTCATTGCAGAGGGCATAAAATAAGATGTATCTTTTTAACTTTACAGTGTCATTTACATAAATTCATCAGGAAATTTTAAATATATTTATAAAAATGACTGGAAAGCAGTTATTGAAAACAGGATGTCTAATCATGTTCATGCATGAAGCTGAATCAAAATACTTTAATTTACAAATAGTTGTGTGATGTCACACAAGAAGTGCACTTACATCAAAAAGGATTTGAGACATACATTAAAATTTCCTGTTTCTATTAGACTGAAAGAAAAGTCTGCTTAATACTATTGTTCACAGGCTTGACTGTGAATAAGCATGATATGCATGATCACACCTTCAGAATTAAACATGATTAATTTCCATTTAATTTTTTTAATGTGCCTAATGTATATTTCAATGAACAAACAAATAAAAATCCTAAAAATATTTTTAAAAATACTAAATGAAGCTTAAAGCAATATGAGCTGCATGTTTTACCGGTACATCGGAAAATTTTATTGCAAATTTGTAATTAATTAATTGAATAACAGAAAAATAAATTATTTATAAACTCCTGTTGTTCATATTTGCGATGGAACATTTTTTATTTAATAGCTTTGATTGAAGCAAAATTGAATTATTGTTGTCCTGTACAATAATTATTTCTAATATAAAACTGTATACTCGGCTGTACAGAAATATTTCTTCTGAAACATTTTAAATCTTTATTGTGGGCTTATTTTGTCATAATTAACAGTTTAAATTACATACAAATTAATAATAATAGCACATTTTGCCGGCAAAAAAAAATTCTCAAAGATACAGCTGATATTGCTTTAATGAAATCCTGTAATTACATGTCATTGATATTTCTAATGATGGTTATACATATACCACTCTTGATATACTACAGTGTACTCTATGTAATAATAAGTCTGTACCCGTACGAAACAGTCCGGGCGGCTTAGACACGGCTCAGGCACGGATTCCGTCTCCAAAAACCCGTGCTTTAGCATTCCGTGCTCCTATGTAATGTATGTGTGGAAAGCCGTGCCTAAAAGTGGTCGAGGCACGGACAGGGCACGGGATATTGGCCGAAATATTTAAATGAGATCACACGGTTTTACAAAACCCGTGTTAGGAAGCCGTGCTAGTTTCCATATATGGACTCACGGATTCTGTAAAGCCGTGTCTGAATCCCGTGTCCTTTTCCATATATGGAGACACGGTTTTTTGGAAACCCGTGTCAAAAAAGCCGTGCCGTATACCTTATAAGGAGTCACGGGATCTGTGCATTTGTTTAGATCTAGGTCATGGCCTTTAGAGACTGTGGATGCCAAAATGGTGACTGAAACCAAATTAACTTCACATTGCTTTACATTATTTGCTTAGTTTTAGAATTTCAAAAGTTAAAAATCTTATATGAGTGTGTCCATTTACTTCCTGTTAAAGATTAACTTTATCAGTTACAATCCATGCTAGTATTTAATTAAGATTATAATGATAATGTACAATATTCAATTGTAATTTAATCTAGTAGCTAAGTTTGCACAATCTGAGAAAGAATATAGTTTAAATAAAATTTTCACTAGCACAGTGATGTCACATAAAATATATACTATAAAGGATTAGTGAAAGTCCAACTAAAGTCATCAAATTAATCTAAACTATTTCATCATGTTCACTGTCAACATTGCAATACAGGAAGATCATGAAAATTGAAAAATTGACTTATTTATTCTAGATTACACTTACTGCATTTAGTTCAAAAGTGAAGAATTTATCCCAGACTTACATAAATACAATTCCAACTGACATCTATTAGTTAAATATCCTTTAATTAGAGCAAAAAGACACATTGACTTAGCTCATGACCATGAATCCCTCCAATTTAATATTCAAATAAAGGAAGTTATGATTGAGCATGCTCAGTAAAAAGCCGTGAGATATAAATAAATAGTTTGAACTAAAACCCGCCTTAGTTAAAAACCGTCTCCCTGGGACACGGATTCCGTGCCTCCACACGGGTTTCTGTGAGCGAGGATTCCTCACTTTCAGACACAGAAGCCGTGTCCGTGTCTTGGACATGCAGAACCCGTGAGGCTTTTTAAATACCCGTGCGGATTCCGTGTCTTAGCCGTGCCCAAGCCGTGCCTATTCCGCCTCGAACTTTCGTACGGGTAGTAAATGTTGTGTAATATGGAAATGTTAATTAAAGACAGTAGTTTTATACAAAACTAGAATCGTCTATAATAAATAACAGTGGTGAAGGGGAAGTATCTGGTTTGTGAATAATCCTGGGTTTTACCATGTTAATAGGAAATGTAACTGTTAACTGTTAACCAGTTAATGCATATCTAAAAAGAGTCTTGTCTATAAATGGCAAAAATGATGACTCAGAAAATTTAAAAATATAAATTAAACAAGCAGAAAATATACTAGGAAGGCAGATCTGTCATTCTTATTAAGAAGATGTATGCAGTAATCAACACACTGCATGAAGATGCCAGATAAAGGGTATGGGCATAAGTAATTTCTGTTAGAAATTACACAACTGACTAATATTTCAGCCTTTTGTTGAAATGATAATGTTCTATATGCATCAACAAATCAATATAATGCAGACTTTAAAACACCACTTGAAATATACTTGGTCCAAGTTTTCAAGTGGCTAATCAATAAAGAATATATAAAGCTGAGAGGATTATTTTCATTCTGTTATTGATTTATATCCCCAGTGCAATTCCATAAATAATACAACAGGAGTATGGTGACACTGGGTGAAAAACCAATTTCCCATTGTTGGAAGCCTTATGGAAACCTCAAGATTACATTATGTTTCCTTGTGGTTTCCGTGCAGGATACTGGGTTATTCCCCTTTGATTCCGTGCAACGGAAACACCCTACGCTCCGATTCCATTAGGTTTCCCGAGGCTTGGAATCCAGTGGAATCGCGAGGTTTCCCTTGATTCCATAAGTTTCCCATACGGGAATCTTAAAGATTCCACTGGTTTCCGTGTCTCGGGATACCTAACGGAATCGTAGGGTGTTTCCCGTGGATGGGAAACTAATCGGAAATCTCAAGGATTCCATGTTTTGGAAACCACTTGGATACCATAAGGAAACCTGAAGATTCCACTGGCTTCCGTGCCTCGGGATACCTTATGGAATCGGAGCGTAGTAGTTTCCGTGGATGGGAAACTAGTCGGGAATCTTAAAGATTCCATGAATAGGAAACTGCTTGGATTCATATAGTAAACCTTGAGTTTCCAAAGGTTGGAAACCTGGGGGAATTGAAAGGTAGTAGTTTCCATATCATGGAAACTTATCAGGAATCTTGGGGTTTCCCTTAATGGAATCTAAATGGATTTATTGGAATAATTATTTTTTTTTTCTTGTTGAATTTTCTTTAAAATTCTCATACTGGAATTTAGCTTATGAGAATCTTCAAGTTTCTCAGGTGGGGTACATTTGTTATTGAATATTGATAAGTGAACCTTGAGGATATAGTGAACAACAAAACAAATTTCAAATAAGATGACATTTGTATTCTCAGAAATTATATAAATAATACTATCTATTCAAATTCACAACAAAGAAAAATTTAAGTTACTCAATTAAGTTACTCAATTCAGTTACTTAAGTATTATGTGAACAAAATAAATCTATGAAAAAGTATAACAAATTTTAAAGATATATCAAAGCATCAACATTGTATATGTACAACATAAAAAAAAACCATGGCTTGATTTTAGTTACCACTATAAAAAAATACAATATTTTATACTGAAAGCCAAATTAGTGACTATTGACATTCAGGGACTCAATTAAGTTACTGCAGTATTATGAAAAAATAAATCTATGAAAAAGCATAAAATTTTTTACAGATATGTCAAAACATCAATATTGCATCTGTATGTAAATCTTAGAATACATCTGTGAAATGTGAAAGCAGTCGCCCCATCCACTCACAAGCTTTAGGCCTGGTTTACATTTTTGCAGACAGACAGATCAACAGTGCAAAAACTATATACCCTGAACTATTGATTACAGGTACATTATAAAAAAAACAAAACAACTATCAATATTTACATCTGGAAATACACAACCACAGAAATAAAAAGTTCTTATTCTTGTACCCTCTTGATAGCTGAAACCTCGTTTGACCTACAAGGAATAAAAAAATAGTTAAAATTTAGCTGAATTAACATATTGGTGTTTATAATACATCCCATTCATTGAATAAGCTGTCCTTCTAGGGAAGTTGGGAAGAAAATGTTTAATAGAAATGTTGTTCACTGAATCTTCTAAATATACAAATTACTTACGAAATTACACTCCCAAGAACCAACAAAATTTTACTAATCCACAAACATTGACCACCTTATGAATTAAAATGATTGAACAGTAATTCTTATCTCCATAAAAAAACCCCAAGTTTTCTGGTCATAAGGATGTGAGTTACTACAAAAACATATGATATGTTAAATTTCCAAAATCAGATTCTCTCAGATTCAAAGAAAAGATGTGATCCACAAATTATATAAGAATGTACAGGCATAATTTCCAAAAAGAGGTCACATTGTCTATTTTACCCTACTTTTGTTTGATGTTGCAGCTTTTCTTATAATGATAGTACACAATTGGTTAGACAAGGAGACCATACACTATCATAAAACTTATCAAAAGAAGGCCATAGAAAATGGTTCAATATAATCAGACTTCAGTATTTGCAAGCACAAAATAACACATCCTTAATATTTTTTTCAAATGGTATTAATCTTTTTGTTCACTTAAAAAGGGAAGTTAAATGAATTTATAAAAGTTTTACACAATACTAAGAAAGGTAAAAATACATAAGTATCTGAGAAAATTAATTACAGTCAAACCTGTATTAAGCAGTCACCTACGGGATCCACCAAAAGTGACCTTTATAGAGAGGTGACCTTTGGATAGAGGTTCATCTTTTTTAAAGGAATTTATATGTCAGTTTTGTGTTTATATATTATGTATTTCACTACAAAATATACAAGAAAGATAGGTATTGGAAATTTATTTTCTTTTATTCAGTAGATGCATAACTTTTATGGTTGAAATTCAAACTAAATTTAATGAATCCAAGAAAATTAATAAAATACGTGTATTGAATCTTACACTTACAGGGTGTTGCATTATCCCCCATCAAAACAACTATTTTTTTTTTATGAGGAATGAATAAAATCAGTCAAAAATTATTTTATCTACACCTGATTCATAAAATTAACCTCTGTACATGTTTTTTTTAAATAGATGTACATGATTTGCTGTATAGTAAACTCTCAGACGTACTCTCAGTTTGATGAACAGGTGTACAGGTGTTCTGAGCAATGAAGCGATACTAATCCCTAACGCTCGTTTCCTTTGTGAAAGAGCTAAATCCACGAATGTGCTTAATCGGCCTAATGATTTTAGGAAAAATTAAGTGAGGGGAAGAAGAAAATTATTTACGGAAATATTATCCTTAGGTATCATACTTGAATAGTTTACGCCAAAATTTTCATTTGATGACGTCATATTTGTGCAGAAAGCGTCTAAACACGTGAACTTTGCCACTTTTTATCAAAATTTAGCATTTTTTTCGTATTTGATTCAAATTTTTGCTGTGGCCACACCCTTTGAACAAAATAAAATTCACACCATTA
>PRKT01000992.1:125787-141690 GCA_003671525.1 Saccostrea glomerata
CCTTCAATATTGTCACTATTTTTCGTGTATTACATGTAAAAACTGTGTACATATCAAATGCTCAGGAAATGCCATAAATTAAGGAAGTGCAGCGAAATCTTTAAATGACAATATAATAAATGATGATTTAACTGCAAACATATTCATTTTTAATTAAGCATTTTTCTAAGCATGATGTTTTCGTTATTATAGAACACTTGTCTATTCTCTGTCAAAATCTCTATTTTTTAAGTTGTATGCCGTAGGACCATATAATAACACATTTAAGGATATTAAAATCCGTTTCCTCCATGACTACCATAGAATATATTTTACAACAAAAAATTAAGTTTTACTCAGATATGATAGATTAACACTTTGTGCTGGTGATAAACTTAATCTGCCCCTTATTTTCATTTAAAAGGTGTTGCATGTATCCACGGTTTTTCCACTCAATCATTTATTCATTATTTATAAATATATAACAAATAGTTCTCATTTCTTTGAATTACATATAAATTTAAAAAAAAAAACAATCCATTTTTCAGAACTTCTTAAAAAATTCATAGAAACATTGTCCTGAAATTCTATAATTTTGAAGAATGGCCTATATTGTTGAATTTTATTCCATAAATGTTTATGTGTTATTTTTATACAAAACGTCAACGTCACAGTGTTGAAGCATACAACGTCAACGTAATGACGTGACAGCATTGATTAAGAAAACAATGCTAAATTGAAACGGCTGTAAAAAGAAAACCAGAAAAGATATTCTTAAAAAATAAAATGTTTTACAACATTCAAATCTCTGAGTATAATGTCAGGAAGTTTCACTTATTTTGATGACTAGGCGGATTTTTGCACTTCGTGAACTTAGCTCTTTACAACATACCCAATGTGTATTTAAACCGTAATTATGGCTTCAACAAATGATGCAAGTTTCCTAGGTGTGAAAATTAAAATGCCTAGCGTACACGTAATACATTTACAACTCTATGAGCATGCAGAGTGGGGCGCGATATCGACACGTAGTGTACGTAAATGGTAAACAAAAATATCATATACATTAATAGATGTTTATAAGGTTGTTCTTTTTTTTTAACTTGATTAAAAATACAGAGGATGTAAGACATTGATATTCAGGTATCGATAATAATAGCGTTCGTTTTTTTCCTGTTAAATTTTTCTTCATTAGCCTAGTTAGAGCTTTGTAAAATATAGAAGCAGTTAGTTTGTAAAATGATTCATATGCTTATCCACTAATATAACTGGCATTAAATAAAGTTCAATTATTAATTTTTGTTCACGATCCCGCAACACTTGACTGATTATTTACATTAGTAACTAAAATTTGGAATCAGCTGACTCCAGATCAGGTCACGTGATTGGACAAAATGGCCGCTAAAGACAGGGAAAAGTGGCGATTTCGTTTGAAATTAGGTGACCGCTGACCGCGTTACGCAGGTGACCGCTTAATAGAGTTACTTTATATAGGAAATTTCATTTGGAGGAAATAAAATGATCGCATAGGACAAGTGACCGCTGGATAGGGGTGACCGCTATGACAAGTTTGACTGTACCTCTATGAGGAGTAGTCCCTGGAAATGGCCCAAGCTGGACACTTCTCAGGAGGAGGTGTTGTTGTGTCCTCTCTACCATCCCTTACAAATACCAACTGGCGTCTGGCAGATTCGGTCTTCAGGACCTTGTGTCTATATGCCTTGTCCAGTGCCTCTTTTCCCTTGCACAGTCTAGTTGATTCCCAGGAAAATGGGAGCCTGGCCTTCTTTGTTGAGTCTTTGTCATCAGTCTTCTCGGGTGAAGTTATGTCCAACCTAATGCACTCCGTCAAGTTCTTTTTAGATGTTGGGGTCCATGACTCGTCTAGATGTTCCACGGCTTTCTATCTTATTTCCAGTTTCTGAGGGAAAAAGCGCATAGTTAATCATACAGACTTTTTAAAAACATATCTGTACAAGTATCAATGATAATCAACATTGTGACCTTAATTTTGTAGAAATACCCATTGACACAAAATATTATAAATTTTAAAGAATATTTAATTCCTCTACAACCCTGCTATACATGATGAAAGAAGACTGTAAATTAACAAATATCTTTGAAATGTAGGCAAATTAATTTAAAAATAAATCCCAAAAGATCACTTTTTCATATAGGATTTTAGTAAATTAGACTTACTGAATGCCTTCTTTTGCTTTGTTTTGACTGCAGTCTGTGAAGATCAGTCTTTCCATCTCCTGTCTCCGTTTCTCCTGTTTGTCATTAGTAATGACATTGATGAATGCCTCTAAAATATATAAAAACTTAGATATAACAAACTAAACACAAAAAAGAAACAAAAAACACCACAATCTTAGGGGACTCTCTATGTTGTCACTGTCATAACATGCTGTACATCCAGTTGAAGCCCCGTTTTGGTCTGAAATGCTTATTTTATATGTTTCTGTCTTAAACAAATTCACTTAAAACTGATAAATCACTGGGTATAGCTCAACATGCAATATTGAAATTGGATGCATCTCCTTTAGGCAACAAGAGTGGCCAATGTACCCCTTCTTAAAACATGAATTGTTTATCAAATTTTCAATTTGTCAATTTCGACTTTTTTTGTTAATCAAAAATATATTTACAAACTAATCATAATAAATTTAAGTTATAAAAAAAATGATATAAAAAAAAAACCAAAAGCCTTATCATCATGATATTTGATCATTCTGTGTCAAAACCCCTTAGTAGGGTCAGTTGTTTCCTAAACTGATGCTTCTTTTATAAAAAAAACTTATTTGCTTTTCAGCTGTAATCCAGCAAAATATATCCAAAATACTGAAGATTTAAACAGATAAGGCAGATGTATCACCTTTACGTCACATAGAAGATACTCTGTATAAACCCTGAATGTGAAGTTATACCTGCTGAAATTTACACTCATGAAATCACCAAAATACTCCCACGAGAGTTGGAATTATTATTATAACCTGAACGTTTGATCAACATTCTTTATCAAATGTATTGAATGAAAAACACACAGATTAAAAAATAAAGTAGGAATCTTATAAATCACCTTTTTCAGATGTAAACAAGATGCATTTGTCCAACACTATGAACAAAATTCAAAAAGGCTATTTTTTGCATATAGGCCACAGTCAGGCGACGCTTGTTACCTCGAGCTCTTAAAGCAACGCCTGCGCGAAGAGAAAATTTGGACTACTGCACATTCATTCGATAACATTTTTTGATGCAGTAATTTAGATCCAAAATGCATCACTTGTTAAAGCTACGTTCTCACGAGAATTGCAGAAAAAGTTCAACTAAAAGTAAACATGCCCTGATTTAATGGATAAACATTGAAGATAAATAGTAAACAAAATGTTCTTCGTTTACTTTCAGCACTGCTCAGGCTTCTTTTTGAAAATGTTACTTACATACAACGTCATGTGACGTCAGAGTCTAGACGCACCAAATGTCACGTGCAGTTTGATGAGCCCGATCTAAATTAAAACAAAATATATATCTGCGCTCGCCATAACAGTCGCACCGTCATTGTATTAGTCAAAATGTGGTTTATATATGGACCCATGTCAAGTGATATTGACATGACCTCTCATGCTTGGTTCCTATTTTCTTTCTATGCCGTGGGTCAATATCACTTGACATAGGTTATTATAACTTCATGTTGGCCTACACTGGTCAATAATTGTGAAATAACTGATAATTCAAGCTGATGATTCATTTGCATTACTTGATATACTATGAATATTAATTCACTATGTAGGCTTATCTTTTTTAACATCTTCATCTCAGCAGGTCAGACTTTAGAAATTTTTTCTTTTGTCAGTAAACTATTTCAATATACAAACCTTTTATCTTCAGCGTAGTGGACAGGCTTTCGCCTATATCCACTTTTTTAATGTATGTTTTCCTCCATATCATCCTCATGCATACGATGGTTATGCTAAGCTACAATCTATTTCAACTGTTCTGATAATGATATCCTTCATGAATGATCGGATAGTTGCGATTGAAGACACTTTTTGTAAAATATTGATGCTTTTTCATGGTTTTGAAACAAAAATATCTCATTTATACGGTTATACCTTGTCATTAGTTCCAAAAAATCAAACAGTTACCTCTCCGAGAACACATGAATTCAAACCGGATGTACTTTAGTATGTATTTAACTTCGAGACCGTGCTCGGTATAGATATTATCATCCGAATAAATAGAGGGGATAAAAATAAAAAATAAAATAAAAAGAAAAGAAATTCCGCTTTGAAAAAACTCATTTATACACAGAGAGAGAACTATTATATTGAGCATTCATTCTATTAAAAGGCGAAAAGTCGCCATTGTACAACATACAGCATGGAACACATGTACGATGATTTGGGGCCTACATTGTCTATCTATTGCATGGAAGTAAATTAAGTATGTTAAATCACTCAAATTTGCCTTTTATTTCTTGCAATATATGTACTAAAGACTAAGAATTTTAGATATTTAACTTTTCAAAATGGCGTCAGAACAAAAGTTGTCTCCGATAGTGAAGATTTGTTGTTGCCAAATATTACAATTATTTACCGTAAAAAATTAACAAAAATATACGTACACTAATCCTTGGTTGTTGTTCATTGCATTTATCACAGTCTCAAAGACATTGGGTGGTGAAAACATCATTAACTTTTCACATTTACCAGCTGCTTACACCTTCTTCTTCGTCCTTCTCGATCCTCCAAAAATGGCGCCTCGGGAAATTGACCAATGAAATAAAGCGCCTGCAGAGCGATGCAGGATCGGAAACAAAAACTGTTTGTACGTTCATTATGATTAAGTATGATTATGAAATCTTACATTAAAAGGAGTATATATGATAAGAGCCAATTTTGGCCCCCTAAAAATCATCATTTTAGAATGACACTCAGATATGTTTAATTGATATTTATTTTGAAGAAGAGATTATATTAGAAATATTTCTAATATATTTTTCACATTTATATGCACTCTCTAGCTGTAAATGACACGAGAAATAATGCTTTTTTTGCTATCTAACAAAAAAGGCAAATATATTCCTTTTTCTTGATTTTTTTTTCTTTTGGGAAACATAGAGCGCAGCGTAGAACATACATAATTTTTCTGTCACTAATCAGTATTGGATAGATACATCTTTGGTAAAAATATAAAGCTTGTTCTAGGCTGCGCTCTATATTTTCTGGAAGAAAAACTGCTTGAAAATAAGCAGTTTTATACAAAATATGCAAATATGGCGGGAAAACGTGATTTATATTTACCGTAAAAAATTAACAAAAATATACGTACACTAATCCTTGGTTGTTGTTCATTGCATTTATCACAGTCTCAAAGACATTGGGTGGTGAAAACATCATTAACTTTTCAAATTTACCAGCTGCTTACACCTTCTTCTTCGTCCTTCTCGATCCTCCAAAAATGGCGCCTCGGGAAATTGACCAATGAAATAAAGCGCCTGCAGAGCGATGCAGGATAGGAAACAAAAACTGTTTGTACGTTCACATGGTTCATTATGATTAAGTATGATTATGACATCTTATATTAAAATTTAATGAAGTTTTTCCCTGTTCATGGAATAAAAGGGGGGCTCCTAAATATTTTTGCCGATACGATATGTGTAGGCCCAGTATATTTAGATTGAAAGCGTTTTAAAAAAATAATATACGTGTGCCACTTAGAGAAAAAAGATTTTTAACACCTCAAATTATATGCTTTTGGGATGGGGGTTTCGGGGCTTGGTTATTGCATGGTAGTGGCCGTCTTAGCTGAAAGTATATCCCCCCACACTTTTAACGGTTGTAATTATGAATGTATAATGTCACATCAAAACGATGTTAAACCTTTAAAGGTACATTTTTGAAATTGTGAACTTTCCACTTGAATCCTAAAAGGCATGAAAAGGAGCTACAATATTGAAAAACAGTATATTTTTTTCTATTTTTAATAGTGATGATTGAAAAGTTCGATGTTTAACATGTTTAAAAATTAATTGCTATTAATAATTAAAAACGCTTTTAGTAGAAAGAATCAGCCTGAGTGAGGTATGGTAGAATAGAATACACTTGTGAAAATTAAGATAGAATACCATCAGATCTGATTTTTTTTCTTGTTTTGATTAAAAAAAACTCAGTGAACTCCCTCCTTTTTTTGGTTTAGATTTTGAATCTGCAATCAATATATATTATTACTGGTGGAGGTGATTACTGTACATTTTTCTATTTGCTATATCGTACTTGAAAAATATCAATTTGGCCTTTAGTTAAATACATTTCCAATATCATTTTAACATGTAATATTGTGTATTAGAATGTCAAAAAGCTTTTTTTAAGGAGAGTTATCACAAGGTGGAACAAAACTAATATCTAATCAAAGGCAGGAAAAATTAACAGTACAACTATATATTAATTCAGTATTTTAGTCGTGACGGGTATAAGTGATGTCATTGGAAAGATTGTGTCAAAAGCGGTCCTACTAAACAGAGTACGCTAGTACGATAGAGTACGCTAGTAATATTTTATAATTTAAGGCAATTAAACTACTTTTTGTATGTTTTTCTTCTTTAGTTTAACATATTAAATATATATTTTAAATAAAATTTGTATACAGTCAAACTTGTTTTAAGAGGCCACCTTTGGGAAGTCTGGAAACTGGCCACTTAAGACAGGTGGCCTTTCATTCCAGTTTGCCCTTAAAGAGGACATTTGGTCAATAAATAAACAACATTAAGTACTACAGTTAAATTAATTAATCATAATTAAACAGTTCAATTCCACAAAAGCTTTGTATGTGTATGTATGATAATTAAAGCTCATTTAAAAAGAATTTTAAAGATTTCAAAAATGTTTCAGGTTTTGTGCATGTTTCTGTTCCTACATATTAGTTAAACAGCTTGCATTCATTAGTGTGCTTTTGTTACATTGAATTATAAAAAAATTCTTTTAATATTCATTTGAAGAAATACATACAGTGTCTGACTATTATCCTCTTTATAAAGAAAAAAATACACAAAAATACAGTTTAATTTTAATGGTGAATTAAATAAATCATAGGAATTCAAGTAAGAATATGTCAATAAAAAATTCACTTATATAATGTTTAAAAGATAGTCAGCAGTGTAACCCCCCCCCCCCCCCCAATCGGTAATTAACTTGCTTGCTGAAGTTTATATAGTCTGATTTTATTGTTTATAAAGCTGTCAGAATTTCTATTTCACATACATAGCCACACAAATAAAATTAACCAGTTGACCAGAGATATGTATTTACGCAGTTGAAAATCATTCCAAAACACAGGTGTCAAATGCAGTAGAGCGTGACTAATCCCTATCGATCCTCTCTTGAAAGTGAAATTCACGAGATAATCATGCCACATGAAGCACTTTGTTTTTACAAGAATAGCAATGAGGGCTTCTACATGGAATCAAAATCTAAAAGGTGTGAATTTCTTTAGCTAAAGGAAAGTATCAACTGTTATTATATTCTTTAAATTGTTCAATCGGCGATCTTGAAAAATAATTACAAATTGATCTAACAGGACAAAGAATTTTTTCATAAACACAGAGTTCAGCGTATCTAAAATTTGTTTAATTGCATTAATAGGTTAAATTGACTATCGAGGATATAATTACCCAAGCCAACACGTTTAAAAGATGTGATATAATCGCAACAGGTGACAAAATGACCGCCTATTACAGTTTCAATAAGGCTGCTGGGGGAGGATTTGAGTGGCCGCTGGCCGCGTTACACAGGTGGCTGTTTATTCCAGTTGAAATATATAGTAAAAATCATCGGGGGGAACTGAAAGTGGCCGCTGACTGCAAGTGGCCGTTGATTTCGGGTGGCCACTAAGACAAGTTTGACTGTACTTTTTTTATTTTAGGAGTTATTTCAATTTTTGATATCAGGTTACTGTTTATCGTTTGATCCCGATCTAATTTACTTAAACATGTTGAAATGTCTCATTGTGAATGTGCAAAATATTAAAACATGCAATATTAATTTAATATTTGATAAAATTTAGATGTAAGTCTAAGAAAGTAAGCATGAAATAAAATTGTAATCAAGATTGGGGTATTAGTAATTTTTAATGCGTTGAATTATGGGTGTTATTTTCTTGTCATTTTATATCGCTAAAAACACATATTTGAAGCAAATATTGCAATATAACTTTATGATAATGAATAACCAAGTCGTACATACAAAAATAAACAATTTAATTGCATTAAATAACATAATTTTTCTAGCGTACTCTAAAGTACTCTATCGTACTCTAGCGTACTCTGTTTAGTAGTACCCTAGCTGTCAAAAGTCATCTACTGTCTATAGATACTCGTTAATGTGAATGGACTATGGTTGTGAGTTTATGCACACAGCTTTAGGTGGTCCCGCCCTGTATCTCTTATATACATTTTTTTCGTAATAAGGAAATTTGGTAAGGTATTCTTGTAAAAAAAATTCCCGGTGAGTTTATTACGCAAACGGAAATTACTTTCCTACTGGCTTGTATTTGAGTCTCGTCAAATTTAAGAACACGAATAATTATTTCTTTAAAAGAGTAATTTACAGCATGTAGAATAGAAATAAAGTAAGGGACAACGTAGATAAAGAAATCTATAGTTGTATTGAAAACCTTCACTTCTTTATATAATGTCATCAACAAAAAATGCACAGTAATACAATTACACACTTAATTCTTTTAATAGATTGCCTTAGCATGCACTATAAATCAAAAGCCGTTGTTCTTGAGGAAAACAAAATAATGTATAATTTTATAGATTCTTCTTTAGTTACATGTAGAGCAATGGCCTTTGGGGGGATACATGGTTTTGTTAAATATACATGTGCATTTAGGACCTTTGTAGTTACATGAAGACGTTTACCACACAGGGATCTGCGAACAAATTAATTTAAATTCAAAAGAAATAAAAAAAAAAACAAGTTTTTTTTAATGAAAATTTTTTACATTATTTTACAGATGTCTTTGTAGTTGGATTACAAATTTAACACAAAACATCAAGACTATTAAATACCGTATTAATGTCATTGATCTATAAAGTGATTATGATTTAATATAATTATACACGATTTATATTTATTCTAAACCTATAGAAAATTATTTAATTTTCTAACATGAAGGTTTTATTTCAAATCAGTAATAAACATTGAAATCGAAATTCTAAATAGTTTGTTCTTTCATTGAACTTCTTAAAATAAATGTAGGTTATTTTAGGACTAAATTATGTTCACTTGTATAACTTACGATTACTATACAATAATTTTTAATGATTATAAAAAACACAAATCATCATCTTAATTTTAGAAGCGTCTGCAGAGACTGTGTGTGTACATGATTGACACCAGCCCATTGTTTCCTGTAGGTAAAAACCCTCTCAAATCACATAGAATATACAAAAAATACACAGTGACAGGAGTCTCCTGTCCCCAGGTGTCTTCGCGGCACGTGTCTCCACCTGATGTGGCACGTGAGGACAGTTGCCCGTAGTTACACAGGCCGTACTAACGTTTTCAAATATGCTTTTTGGGGGAGGGGGATGACAAAAAATAAAATAAATAAATGAGAAAACTAACAAATATCTTAAACAATATTTACAAATTAAACAAATTACTAGCATTATAATACTCAGTCCCCCACCTCACTCGATGAATGATTTTTTTTCTGACCAGTTTATATTTATTTCTATGTAACTATACTAAGTCCTACTCTTCTATATTTTGTCTTTTAATCAGCAATCGCAACTTCTCTCTTTAGGATTGATTTCTATGTAACTGCACTTTTCTTTATTCCAATTCACGCATTCTACACGAGTTCACCACGACTAATGTGATAAATCCAATTTAAAATTAATTTGCGTTCACAGTCAGGAAATATCAAATTTTATCACAAAGAAATACACTTTTTTAAAGTTATTTTAACTGTTTAAAGAGACCGATTTAATTCTTTTGATACAGTATGTGTACTCGTTTGAAAAAAAATCTATAATCAGGAAAAAAATGTGGTATCTTCAGAAAATATTTAACTTTTTGCAAAATAGAAAATACATGTCGTTGGAAATTAGTATGAGATATAATTTCAAAGTTTCCCTACCTGGGAAACATGGGAGAAACTACAGACTGATGGCTTCCATGTCGGGAAACTATATGGAAACCACTGAGGCATGTTTCCAGGGTTTCCTATCTTGGGAAACTTACAGGAAACTACAGGTTGATTGTTTCCATGTCGGGAGTCTGCATGGAAACCACCGAGGCATGTTTCCACGGTTTCCTATCATTGGAAACTTACGGGAAACCACCGGTTGATTGTTTCCATGTTGGGAATCTATGTGGAAACCACTATGTGGTTTCCATAAAATGGAAACTATATGGAAACTACTGATGTCACGATTCCCATATGTTTCCATCGGGTTTCCAAATTTGGGAAACCTGGCTTTTCATCCTGTGACATATTATTGAAATATTAGTGGACCTCTCTCTCACTCTCGCGTGCACTCTCTGGAACATGCTGACTACCTTTTAATATTCAGACTAAATGAAAAATATCAATGTCTGAGCAAAATATAACCATAAAAAGATTGAATAAACATATATCTGACCTGTAGAGATAACAAGTTAATCGCTCGCGATCTACCCGATGCGCGATAATGATTATATAACACACAGAATATATATTGAAACCTATGTACTAACTTTAAATACTAATAATGTTATTTATTTAATTTTTTCAAAAATTGATATTTTTTAACATCTAGAGTTATTGATCTACAATCACCACGAGTACGAAAAATATTGAAGTTCCCTAAAAACTTTGACGTCATTTTCTGTACATTGTGACGTCACGAGAAAATATTGACGACTTGTCAAATGTTGAGGGAAAAAAACCCAAAGCAAATAGACCTTAAGGTTATAACCTGGCCAGTTTGGAGGGCTTCTGTTAAACAGTGGTCCACAATAGACATGCAGATGTGGAAAGCATTGACTAATGCGAAAACATTTTTTTCATTTTTCTTATGTTTTTAATTGAACTGAGAACTAGGCTATATTAGAATCTGTTTAGCCTACCCTATTTACCACGCATAAATAATGCATTTATGCTAAAAAAGGATTTATGGTTGTGTTTACATAATTTACAGTAACCTTTCTTATGAAAGATTTAATCCTTGCCATGCGAGGTTTTCTTAACATGGAATTATATAAAGGTAAATATGCTTTCTGCATGCGCAGCTGAGCAAACGACATTCATAAATATTAAATTTACACATGGGGCGCATTCCTCTCGGAGAAAAAAACTTGTTGAAAAATACGCGTAAGATACCAATGTTTGATTTTATACTTGAATTTTTTTCCGAGAGGAATGCGCCCCACTTGAAATTTTAAAGTGAATCTGTAAAATCGGTGAAAAATTCCGGAAAAGTCAAAACCCTTATAGGTTTTAGCCGTTACGATGAAGGAGCCAACATCCGGTTTGACTAAAACTACCCACCCCTGCATTGACGAAGTCGAGTAGATACGGAAACCACAAATAGTTTTCAAGAAAACGATGATTTATTTTTTAAGAAATTCACAGGCCGAATATTGTACTTTCTGACTTTTGTTCTTTCAAAGCATTTCGTCAAAAAACAGAGAAGATACTGAGATTTTTGTTTTAGCCAATCAGAGCGAAGCGCACGTGCATTCGCGTGAGTTCGTGCTAATTTGACAGTGTCACATTATGTACACTATTGATATATCTTTATATAATGAGTTTCAAATCATTTCATTAAAAAATGTAAAAGTTATAGCTATATTAAGTATATAAGTCATTTCACGTGTTGCACGCGCACGCACGTGCATGCGTATGCGCGCAAAATGACCTTCGTTCCGCACACCTACACTACACACCCATTAACCCTAAAAAGGTTTTAGGTCAGTTGGGTGAACAGTTTCTGAGAACACTTCCGGACAAAAAAGTACCGGAGAACAAATAAGAAAAAAAAGAATAATAATAATAATAACTAGTGCTAATTGTAACGGGGACCGTTACAGATGTTCCCCAAACGCTTCCCAACTCCCTTTTATAGTCATATTCCCTGTAAGCGCAATTAAATAAGACAAACTTTATGCATTTGAAACTTTAAAAAAGTTTACCCAGAAGTGTACCATGTTCATTCAAATTTTATCATTGCACACTTGCGCATGTTAAGGCATGTGCGTAATGACCATATCATATTCGTTATACAATCTATATATTTTAATATGCTAAATATTAAAGTATTTAATCCAAAAGTATATATAAAAAAAAAGCTCATTCGAGTGTATTTTTGATTTTACCCATTTCACGTGCACGCACGTGCATACATGAGCATGGTGACCATACCTTCTTGTAGAAGTCCATTACATCTATCTATGTTCTAAATCCCACCCCGTTTGGTTGAAAATCAACGGAGTTATAGCTGTTTAAAGTTTCAGCCAATCAGATTGCAGCGCACGTACACGCACGTGTATGTATGTGCAAGGTGACCATACCTTCTTATAGAAGTCCATTATATATATCTTTGTTCCAAATCCCAACCTGTATGGTTGAAAGCAAAGGGAGTTATAGCTGTTTAAAGTTTCAGCCAATCAGATTGCAGCATTCGTACACGCACGTATATGCATGTGCATTGTGACCATACCTTCTTGTAAAAGTCCATTATATATATATCTATGTTCCAAATCCCATCCTGTTTGGTTGAAAACCTAGGGAGTTATAGCTATTTAAAATTTCAGCCAATCAGATTGCAGCGCACGTGCATGCACGTGTTTTCATGACAATTGCTATATATCATTTTGTAGGATATCCTAATGCATGGCTATGTTCAAAATTTCAAAGGATTTCGTCGAAAAACAAGAAAGATATTGAGACTTTAGTTTCAGCCAATCAGAGCGTAGCGCACGTGCATGCGCGTGAGATCTTGCCATATTGACCACGTCATCTTGTTTATATTACTAATACATCCTTAAATTATGAGTTTCAAAACATTTCATCAAAAATTAGAAAAGTTACGGCAATATACATTATATTGGTCATTCACATGTTGCACGTGCGCGCTCTTGCAAGCACGTGCGCGCAAAATGACCTTCGTTCCGCAAATCTACATAACATGTCTACTGACCCTAAAAACATTTCACCTTAGTTGGATGTGTAGTTTACGAGATCATTCGCGGACAAAAAAGTGCCCAGGAAGAAGAAAAATAATAATAACTAGATGAGATCTCGTTGCGAGCAACGAGTAGGTCTTCCGTTGAATTTTTCGATAAGATGAGACGTGATTTTGACTGAGATATTCGTTAAAAGAGAATGACAATAAGTTTTCCTTCATTAATTTTAAAGTTTCTGTTTTTTATCACGATATTCTGAATCTTTTGTTCAATATGGCTTATAAAAATACTCCCTTTTTTGAGACGTAGAGCAGAAAAAATATATCATTTTGGCTCCTTGTAACCACTTATTACGTAACACATTATAAAATTATATCATATATTGTTGCAAATCGTTAAGATAAATACTTTTGTTTTAGTAATGTATAACAAAATATTGATCATTAAAGAGTTATAGATAAAAGATTTTGGCCCCTCTGAGCCCCTATTTTGAGGGGTCAGCCCCATTTTCTTGATATCAAATGAAAGGTCTTGTAATTTTGAAGATTTTTTGTTCAACACTTATTCAGAGATTTCTTTTCGTGGTGGAGATATGCTAAATGGAAATATTTAGGGGCCACTACTACTAGTCCTTAATGGGGCCGTTTAGCAAAAATTCAAAGTATGCATATTGTTCAGAACATTATTCTGACCATCTTTTGTTCAATATTGCTTATCAAAATATTCCTCCTTTTGGAAATATAAAGCGTCAAAGATTTGACATTCTGGCTCTTTGTGACCCCTAATTACGTAACATATGATCAAAATTTTATCGTATATTGTTGCAAATCGTTAAGATGAATACTTTTGCTTCAGTAATGTATAACAAAATATTGATCATTAGAGAGTTAAAGATAAAAGACTCTTGGCCCCTCTGAGCCCCTAATTTGAGGGGTCAGCCCTATTTTCTTGATATCAAATGAAAGGTCTTGTGATTTTGAAGATTTTTGTTCAACACTTATTCAGAGATTTCTTTTTGTTGTGGAGATATGCTAAATGGAAATATTTAGGGGCCACTACTACTAGTCCTTAATGGGGCCGTTTAGCAAAAATTCAAAGTATGCATATTGTTAAAAACATTATTCTGACTATCTTTTGTTCAATATTGCTTATCAAAATATTTCACCTTTCGGAGATATAAAGCGTCAAAGATTTGACATTCTGGCCCCTTGTGACCCCTAATTACGTAACATATGATCAAAATTGTATCATATATTGTTGCAAATCGTTAAGATGAATACTTTTGCTTCAGTAATGTATAACAAAATATTGATCATTAGAGAGTTATAGATAAAAGACTCTTGGCCCCTCTGAGACCCTAATTTAAGGGGTCAGCCCTATTTTCTTGATATCAAATGAAAGGTCTTGTGATTTTGAAGATTTTTTGTTCAACACTTATTCAGAGATTTCTTTTCGTTGTGGAGATATGCTAAATGGAAATATTTAGGGGCCACTACCACTAGTCCTTAATGGGGCCGTTTAGCAAACATTCAAAGTATGCATATTGTTTAGAACATTGTTCTGACCATCTTTTGTTCAATATTGCTTATCAAAATATTTCACCTTTTGGAGATCTTAAGCGTCAAAGATTTGACATTCTGGCCCCTTGTGACCCCTAATTACGTAACATATGATCAAAATTGTATCATATATTGTTGCAAATTGTTAAGATGAATACTTTTGCTTCAGTAATGTATAACAAAATATTGATCATTAGAGAGTTATAGATAAAAGACTTTTGGCCCCTCTGAGCCCCTAATTTGAGGGGTCAGTCCCATTTTCTTGATATCAAATGAAAGGTTTTGTGATTTTGCACATTTTCTCTTCAATATAATTTAACAAATTTTGAACATGTATGAAGATATGAAACAAAATGTGTCAAATTATGTGAGATATTTTTGAGCCATTTTTTTAAACACAGGTGAGCTTTGGTGCCTTTTGCACTGGATAGATATAGTCTCAAAATGGCACTTCTACAATTCATCCTCTATCTACACTGAAAATCTCAACTCAATATCTCAAGTCATTTAGGAGGAGTTACCAGGACAAGGAGACTTTCTGAAAATCGGAAAAACGTCCATATCTCACGACCGGAAGTGACGATCTCAGTATAAAAAATTTCCAATAAGGTTCAGATCAATATCTATTAGATCTGAAAGTTTAGTGAAAATCCATCGAGCCGTTTCCGAGAACTTGCGTGCACAAAATCGTTAAGAATAATAATAAAAATAATAATAATAATAAGAAGAGGGAAAAAGAAACAGAACGAAAACAATAAGGTCTTCCGTTGGAAACGGAAGACCTAAATAAGAAACAGAGTAAAAACAATATGTTCCCCAACTTCGTTTGGGGAACATAATAACTAGATGAGATCTCGTTGCGAGCAACGAGTAGGTCTTCCGTTAAATTTCTAGATAAGATGAGATGTGATTTTGACTGAGATATTCGTTAAAAGAGAATGACATTAAGTTTTTCTTCATTAAATTTAAAGTTTCTGTTTTTTTATCCAATATTCTGAACATCTTTTGTTCAATATTGCTTATAAAAATACTCCCCCTTTTCGAGACGTAAAGCATAAAAAATATAGCATTTTGGCCCCTGGCGATCCCTTATTACATAACATATGATCAAAATATTATAACATATTGTTGCATATCGTTAAAATGAATATCTTTGCTTCTCAAAATGTATACTTATTACAAAATAT
>PRKT01000992.1:149206-160806 GCA_003671525.1 Saccostrea glomerata
TTTTGAGTTTCTAAATAATTGTCTAAACAGATTCTCTTAAAATCCCTAATTTGCATAATATTCTCCAGATTAGAGATTTTTGATTTTTTTACATGATAATTAAATAAGTTATATCCTTTTAGCATTTCCTTTTATATTAACCAATGATTTTAATCACTGTGACTGATATCTTATTAAAATCTAATTAACAAATATCTCAGAAAGCACAAACCCTAGTGTTGAGATAAGATCCGTACTATTTCAAAGGATAACATCGAATGGATGCTCAATAAAAAATCATATAGAAAATTTACTTTAATGAAAATTGAGCTAAGATGGGTTCAAAGACAGTGAGCATGAAAGGTATCATTTTAATCCTTGAAATCAAACAGGATTCTTTGATGTTATATACTTTATATACTTAAAACTTAATGAACATTTTTGTTGCACTTTTCTGCAGAAATTCCTTTTTGCATTATTAGCTAGAGTGTTAATGATTGAAAGTTTGAGATAAAAGATACCATCGAGCTCTATGATAAACGTGATGACTTTAACTTTTCTATCCTCAACTTCCATTACCTATTCAGCAATATACCTTCAATTGATTCGATACGCAAGAGCATGCTCTACGTATGAACAATTTCTAAAACTAGTTAAATTATTAACAAACAAGTTGATGAAACTAGAATGTCAGCAGTCTCATTTAAAATCATCACTTCGTACATTCTATGATCGATACAATGACCTTGTCATTGACCTTGGATCCCCATCTATCATTCGCAACACCTCTCATAGCGCTAGATAAAATTTAATGATACCTTCACGTATCCTTTAAACTTTATTATATGATGCAGTTGTGCGCCTCTTATTTTATTTTTTGATTTGACGATGATTTTGGATCTCCCGGAGCAAAACATGGGCTTAACCGTTAAACACCATATGAAGGCATGTGCATCATTAAGTGAGCTCATTGCTCACAGTATCTCTAGTTTTGCTTTATTTTTGTAGAGAAAATTTGCCCAGTCGCAAAAATCGTCGCATAATATAATTTTAAACTTACCCATTCCGACTACAATATGATGCACAATACATTCGGCTAGCAAACAAAAAATTATTGTTTTTCAGTGTATTTTTCCCCTTCTTTATATGTAGTAAAACGCTGATACTAAAATATGGAGAACATATCTTGCAACGTATTTGATACTCAGTTGAATTCTCAAAAAAATCTTTCAATTTTCATACATAGACAGTATACTGTCAAAAAGCTTGATATAACAGAGAGAAGAATCTAAAAAATTAATAGTCCTTATGATATCCTTGTTAGTAAATTTTGGGTAACTTATTTTTCCTGTGGTGCATCATAACAGTTGTGCGCAGCTAGGTTTAGGACGCTCACTACGGAAATAGAATAGTTTTAGAAAATTGATACAAGTTTCGATATAATTTGACACAACTTTAGTTCTAATGAATAAAGATTCTCATCTTTTTTCATATGTAATTGAGATCTATATATCTAGTAACTTCTTCGATATTCAAGGGTAAATTCCTAAAAACATCAAGTTTTAAATGTAAAAAGTATTGGCGACTAGGCAACTGGTTTATTAAACAGAGAATGCATCTGAAAAATAAACACCAGCTGTGATTTTCGTTGATAGAAATCAACATGAAAATAGAAACTATCTTCTCGCATACGAAATAGGGTAATAAAATATTTAAACAAGCAGAAATTCTATTATACAATGTTTGATTTGGATCAACATAATGCACATGAAGCACTTTCCAAATGTAGAGTTATTGGGAATTTGAATTAGTTTAGTTTTCATGGTAAATATTCCTGGAATTCGTTTTTAAAATGCAGAAGATCGTTCAATATTTCAGATTACTTTCCAAAGAGATTTTCTGAACAGTAATTTTCCAAGCCTTTTTATTTCCGTCTAGCTAAGTAATGTATTGAACATCAATGGGATTAGTGCCTGATAGATGAATTATGATGTCAATATTATACTCCTTCAAAATTACCAAGTTTATAATATCGAATGTACATCAAAGCATGAAGTAATAACATTTGTTTCACGATAAGGGATATTCCATTTTTTTCTAAGTTTTTAAATCAGTAAAATCGGTAAAATCACTCAGGAGAAATGAACAGTGTATGCAAAGTACAGTGACATATAAATTACTTTAGGAAGTACATACTATATTAAAATATTCCTAACATTTTTTTTAAAAATGTGTTATTCTGATTCCTGGACAGTTATACGGAGTTCTCTAGTTGTGTTACTTGTATTTCTGATCAGTTTTAGACCCCTGGGATCTTCAGTTTCACAATACAAGGCTATAGTAAGGAGAAATGACTCCCCCAGCACTTCCTGTATGGACATGGGTGTTTATTCCAGCAATGCCAAGTGTTTTTCGGTCTGTCTTTATTCTTGTCAATTTATCTTCAAAATATATCGGGATCGGGAGACAGGATACTGCTTCTGCTGCCGTTATCAATCTCAAGGAACATTGTTGCCGGGGATCAAGTGGAATTCACTTTCACTTGGTAAGTTACCAAATTAGATCGTCATGGATTACTTAGTGAACCATTAAAGGTACTTGGACACAGATTTGAAGTTAATTTTTTCTGTATAATATCACGAATTATATATTTTAATAGCATTTTACACAAAAAGTAATTAAAAATCTTATTTCATTTAAAAGTTATTAAAACTTTCAATTTTTTGGCGGGTTTAATTGACATATCCTTTCACTTTCACAAATGCTAACTTTATTCTTAATCCTTGGGAAAAGTGGCAATCTTGTTATGCATTAATGAGAAACATTAAAACTTAAATCCAGAAAAATAGTTTTATTAAGAGTAGCAATGTTAGAAAACAAAACTCCTTCACAAGTATCGTCATTCCGTTGTGTACAGAGTTTAGCAAATCGAGCACACTCGTGTTATGTACACAGTTTCTGTTATTGTTTGGTGTTTTGGTTCACAGGGTGCGTTCAATTGCCAAAGACTGCTCACCACAACTGCGCGGACTGACAATATATTTTGTGTTTGTTTTGCTTTCAAACATGTCTACACTGAATTTTCTGGATTATAGTATTAATATTTTTCATTAATATACAACAAGACTGCCACTTTTCCTAAGGATAAAGAATAAAGTTAAAATTTGTGAAAGTGCAAGGGTTTGTCAATCAAACCCGCCAAAAAAATTAGAGTTTGATAGCTTTTAAATGAAATTAGATTTTTAATTAATTTTTGTGTGAAAGGCTATTAAAATATATAAGAAGTAATATTATAGAAAAAATATTAACTTCGAATCTGTGTCCAAGTACCTTTCATCTTAGTCACCATGTACTTTTTGTGATCAGAAGTACTTACAATAAGTTAAACTCTAAAGTAAGACTCCCGTCAAATCAGAGCACTAGTATGTAAAACATCTTTCTTTTTTCGATCAATACTTTCCAATTTCTGAATTGCAACTTTTTAAAACGTTAATACATTTTAAGTGTTACTCGACCGAGTGAGCATCAACAAAGGGTTGACAACGCCATAAAAACTGTGGCTTCTCACCTTGTGTGACCATGGCAAATGTCATTTTTTCCGAAATGATTTAGTAAAATCAATTTTTAGAACGAAACAAGCTCTTAACAAACAAGTTGAAGAAACAACATTGCAATATTTGTTTTAAAATCTACATTTTGCAAGTTTAGAGCCTCTTCAATACGACTATATCGAGAGTAGAAAAACACATTTCTGCCTAAAACATTTTGACGTTGTTTTATGAACTTACCACACATTTTTCCATTTATTCATGAATTGAATGTCGACTCGATGTATCAAGAGGACTTCTATGTTTATGTTTTAATAACCATAATATAATACATGTATAATAAAGGTCCAGGCTTTTGAAATTTCAAATAGTCAAAGTTTCAAGTCCTGTTTACAAAATTTTATTTATCCAAATTCTTATGGTTTTTATAACACAATTTGGAGTATTACCTTGCGAATACTGAATCAAGACAGATCCTATGATTTCTAGGACTTGTTTCCTCTTTCTGAAAGGTTGAAAAATGAAACACGTAAAAGGGTGAAAGATCTGGTGAATATTGATGGAGTTACAAAACAATGATTTTCTTTTTATCTCCCAAACTCATTTACTTTTAAGGGGTGTTGGTTTAAGCGCTGTCATGAAGAAATTTAATGTTATGAATTCCTGAAGCTGGTTCCTTCCTCTCGAAAAGCTTTCGATATTTTTTGCAAAAATGCTGCATTCTAGACTCCTCTAGAAATTACACTGCTTCCCCGAATAAGAATTTTATCAAGAAAACCACTAATATTTCTGTTTAAAAATGGAATTTAAAACTGGCTTTGTGCTCTTGCAGTTCTTTGTTCTTTTCAGACCTTTGCTGTTTTTTTCAAGTGCATTTTATTCGAAATTTGTTTTGAGGATTAAAAACAAGTGATTCATGTTTCATTGTCTGTTTTAATATCAGACGAACGTTGAAAACTACAATTTTTGACTTTTTAAAATAATTATTTAGATTTTCTGTTACGATGTTGTTCTCACTCATGTTTCAAAACATATGCTGCTAATTGAGTTCCAAACTTTTCAAATGGGAAATGTTTCTTTATAACAGACTGAAATAACCCCCCAAATGATGCTTATGAAATTTGCTATGTGTCGGAAAACTAATAAAACATCATTGGTGACATTTTTTCCTATTTTGGCAGACAGTGCATTGGTTGTTTTAATTTCTAGTCACAAAGGACGGTGCCTATTTTGATGTCCACTATATGATTTCTGTTCATTGAAGTCCACATGCACATGTGTCTATAAAACAGATTTTGGTTGCTGTAAATTTCCAGTATTTCAGTGACTATTTTTTGGGATTCTGAAAAAGTTTCACAGCAGCTTAAGCTAAACGTATAATTTCACTCTAGTTTACTGTTTCTTCACCTTCATTTCTAATGCAGTGTCTCGAATAGCCCTTGTTTTCTAGCCTATCACAATGTTATCAATTCAATAAAGATTAAATCATAAGAGAACGTCAAGCATAATGGCATACGATTGCTCTAGTAATTGTCAAAGAGTTCAGGATATTATTTATTGAACATCCCTTGTACAATAAACAAAGTAATAAATTATATTTACAGATTTTTAAAAGATTTTTTTTCAGACCTATATCTGCTCGTACATGAAATGTTCACCATTATTAGTATTGATTATTTTACCGAAACGATATAAAGTACAGATGACACAACCAAACATATGGATAACTAGATTAGAATGTATTTTTCCACATACTTTGTTTGTTAATGATGCGAACAATAAATTTCCAAAATATGAAGAATTTGTAAACTTTCTATGATGTTCAAAATTCAACCCTTCTGCAACACTCCTCATAAATCTATACAATTTTCTTCTCTTAAAATACCATTATTGTGAAACAAACGATGAAATGTGTTATAATCTATGCTTATTGTTTTTATTCATATTGATATAATTAGGGTTGCTATTTTCAGCATTTCTGATCAAAGTTTGTTTGTATCATATGTCCTAAGTTCTCTATACCTCCTGTATTACAGGTTTCTGTCCTAGAGGGTATTCTTTGTACATGCCATTAGATATCACTAGATGTCTGCGGTACGAGGAGATACCGGTCCAGTATGATGAGGCAGCCAAAGCATGTCAACTGGAAGGGGCGGATATCATCAAGTTAGACTCAGCACAAAAGTTCAAGATCTTCAAAGAATTTCTGGGTAAAAATGTCTTCAATTATTTTTCTTCCAAATGTATTTGGTCTCATTTAGACCATTGTTGCGCAGTACATTAAATTTCCTGATGCTTAGGCTGACGGAGAGTGTGACTGGTTGACAAAGGCGGACTTCTCCTCTTAGACACCTGATCCAAGCTCTAGAATTTTTGGGAGTCAGCATAAAATGAACGTTTACAGAGTTGTGTTGTTCTTTAAAGACAATAAGATCGATTTTTTTTGCATTTTCATTGTATAGTGCAGTGCTTTTACTAACTTGAATTCAAGAGGGTTTAGTATGACTTTGATCTGCTTATCATCCTAGTAAAATCAGCAATATTTTAGGTCTGAGAAGCTCGAAGGAAATTTTGGATGTAACTTTATTTCCTTTTCGGTGTACTCTTCGCTACATAAACCTGAAAAACCTGTCCTTCTTATTGTTTTTTTTAAACTAATATAAAATGATATATCAATGATCCTCTTTTCAAACACTGGAATGAAACGACATGTGGTGTTCCATAGCTCAACTAATTGTGCTCCATATTTTTTTCATATCAGTGTTGACAGCTAACATCAGCAGAGCTGAGGTTTTGATACAGGGGAGGAAGGTAAACGGAGATTGGAGGTTCCATGACGGAGCACCCTTTATCCACTTCTGTCCACTGGTAGCATCCAACGGCTCGATAGAGACTCGCCTCAGATCCATGACACAGGATGACTTCAAATGCTACGACAATGTGCCCGAGGCCCAATATAATTATGTTTGTGAACTGTAGACGAAATATTCAGCGGTCTGATTGATTTCATGTGTTTCTAGTCAATATACCCTCCCCTCGAACTCATTATTATTTTACTCCAGAAAGAAGAAGTATATGGCGAAAACGAACATTATTCAATCTCAAAGTCCATAAAACAATACAAAACAAGAGCAGAGCAAACACGGACCCCGAAACATCAGAGGTGAGATCAGGTGCAATGGAAGAGTGAGCATCCCCTGCTGACCGGTCACATCCGCCGTGTGCTCCGTTTTTTTTAAAAGGTTATCACACATTGTTCCGAAACAGTGCCTCCTTGAAATAGAATAATTTTGATATACATGTATACACAAAGAGACAGGAATTTTCTTCAAAACATCCATTTCCAATTTTTGTTTCAAAGAGGCACACTATTGAAAAACGCAAATATTGAGTAAAAATTATTCTCCTACCGAAAAGCAAAATGTGAACATTAAACAACACCGTAAAACCATCGTGTCCGAAATGATCTAGTGGATATACTGGTGAACTCCCGGGACTTTCAATTTGCTGTCAGCCAAGAGTGCACAGATTGATTTCGTGGAGCTAGAACTAAATTTTTTTTGTTAAAATGTAAGTAATAAGCTTCTAAAGAGGAGCTCAGTTGATTTGTTGTATATAATGTACATATAAGACATTGCAAGCTGTTTCTATCCTTTTCTTTGACTTTGAGTCAATAAACGGCAGGATGGCTGCCAAGTCGAGTGGCGGCCAAAAGGGGGGATCTCTTAATAACACAAACAAAGTGAAAAGACTTTAATGTCGTGAAAACACAATAACTGTAGATGTTTAGATAATGGACAGATTAAACCTGATAATATTATCAAATTTTTGCATGAGCATTGTGTAGAGGGGTCAATGTTCACTTGTGTTCCTAGATCTGGAAACTTGTATGAAATCACACTGGACGGAAGGACTCCTTTACAATATCTCTTGAAAGATATTCAGATTGGGGAAAACACATTTCAGTGCAAAGAAATAGTGCAAAATTCCGTAATGGTTAGTTTTCTTTATCTTCCTGCATACATTGAGGATCAAGAAATAGAAGACACATTATCTATACGAAAATAGAAAATCTATCTCAAATCAAAAGGCGTAACTACCCGGGAACAAATATAGCAGATGGTACATGCACTAGGTATGTGAAAGTAAAACTACCACCAAATATGCCTTCGTTTCGACATACCATAGAATTCAGAAAAGAATATTACAGAGTGATTCACAATGGGCAGATGAAAGTGTGTTGTTTGTGCTATTCAAGCGATCATCTATTCAGAGAGTGTCCTAAATTCTTTTTTTTTTTCAATGTAAAAAGGAAAGATAATTACGCTAGATTCTGCACTGTGAAATGGTGTCCTAATTACCTTTAATGGGTGACGAGTGTTGTACGGGTTGAGTAATCACGAATCAGACGCAGACGATAGGCCGTCAGAAGAGGTGAATAGGGAGGACGATCGAGAGAATAGATCACAACGAGAGGTAATCCCTGTTGAGATTCTGCTAGGCTAGATATTTGGACTGACGCCATCGCAGAATCCCTGGACGACCATTAATAATTCATGTCTGGAGATTAAGTCCGAACTTCGGTCGACTATAGCAAGACTCATTCACCTAGACCACACTGCCATTCGCTTCAATTAAGTCATTTAGCTGTTTATTTGATTCTCTATCACTATTATTTCTACATAACTTACCGTTTAGACATGTAAATCCTAACATAAAAATATTCACTGAAATCTCAGTTCAAAATATGGCTCCCGTGACGAAATTGTTTACCTCTTCGAATAAAAGAGTTCCTATAGTCTGTTTTTACCCTATGTGATTTCAATAGCCACAGTATACTTGGTTCAGAATCACATTGGTAAAACTGAATCAAGTTTTTGTCTTATTTATTTGTCAGAAGTTGAAGATATAACATGCCTTTTTATTGACTGAACGGAATTGAAGGATTTTAAACGCAATTTTGTTGTTTATTATTTAGAAACTTTAATGAAACATGTAGATGTTAAAATATTTAATACTTAAGAATTTGATACAAAAAAAATTTCCTCTTTGTCAAAGGACGTAAAGAATGTTAATACTTTTTTTTTAATTTCTTTTTATTTGTGTGTAGACTTAGTATTTTTAAAAGAAGACAAATGTTCATTTACAGTCAACAAAAGTTGGATATAACAAAATTTTGCAAATACACATTAAGTCAGTTTATTTCATATAATTATTATCAATTGTGTTTCAAGTAAAATAGAAAGGATGTATTGTCTAAATTATTTTTATACAAGAACCCTCTAGTATAAGAAACAAAGGGGGTGTTATTATTTATTCTATAATATTTCCGTTTTTGTTTTTCTAGTATTTGTGTCATGAATGTTTTTAAACAAATGAAATGTATATAATGATGATTATCAATAAAAGATAATAAAAAAAACTGGTGGGCTCCCAACCAGTACTTTTACTAGAGAATGGGTTCGAGTGCTGTTACGGATCATTTTTCATATTTTTTCTGTATTTTTTTCATATGTAATAGTAGTCAATGAAATTATATATATTTTGAAAGAGAAGGGGAGAAAGAGAGTGTGTCAAGATGTTAATTGAGTAATATTTCCATTTCCAATTGTTTTCTCTATGATAAACACTACAAAAGTGTTTCTTGTTTATTTCATGATAATACCCTGTGGTATGTATATTTCTCTATTACTGAAAGGTCAGGTGTCAACCTGCATGTATATCACTGGCGTATAAATATACTCAAGAAAAAAAGATGTTTTAATTGTTTACTAAGTAATTTGATATGATATATATTTTTTAACAAACAAAATAAATCATGAATTATCTTCGGCTCGAAAGCAAGTCACTTGTGCAACGCTGTCCACTATGACCGAGGCCTCGCGAGTCCGAGAACACCACTTCCGTAACAGCCACGTGGAGAAATTGACATTGCCACATGGATCTGCACGTACTCCATCATCTGATACAGACATCGTCCCTTAGTCATTAACATTCGACTTCTTAAGCAACTCAACTTCTTCTGTTATCATAACATCCATACAAATCGGTTTCCTGACCATGCTGACCAACTCCCGTTTCAGCAACATTGCATTCAATATGGCGGCGGAGAAGTGACATAGTGCCTATTCATGTTCGTGCTTCCGACAACCTAAATCTAGGTCACATATATAATTAAAGTCAACAAGATTACTTTGATCATCATTTAAAATTCTTTTGTTGTTTATTTTATTAATGTTGATATTTGACTACGGTAAATATAAACAGTCAATAAATTTGTTTCGTTTTTTGGGGGACTATTTTTTATAGTAAAATTTGACGTCATGGGGCCTTGTGCATTTCAAATCTACTCAATTAGACGGTATTTCGATTTATTTTATGATGGTTATTTCAAGTAAAAATGGAAATATAAGGAATCACTGTCTAGTTTTGAGGGTATGCCAGGGACATCAACAATAGTGGGAAACATGGGATAATTTTAGCATAACGGGCTTCGCCCGTTATGCAAATTATCCCATGTTTCCCACTATTGTTGATGCCCTTGCATACCCTCAAAACTAGACAGTGATTCCTTAAATAACTATATATTACAAATGCAGGATTAAATTGTTTTCTTTGAGATGCTGTGACCTAAACCTAATCCTTTATTTATTTTTGTCCTGGAAAATAAAGTTAAGTGTTCTTAGTAGCCAAAATTTGAATTGAATTAAATGAAATGTTTCGGATATAGCACCAACAGTATGAAAAATATTTCGCATGATGTCTACAGTTGTATATCTTTCCAAATGCTGCTTTAGCCATTGTGCGTTTTGTTGTTCCAACCTTTTTCGTGCAAAATGAAGTCCATGTATTTTGCTGTATAAAGCAGACAATACCCGCCGTAAACATAGTCCTCTACGTAGCTGTATCTATATTTATACATAACAGGGGTATTTAAATGTCCTTTTCTATATCTAAGGACTAATCAAAGTTTCTGCAAACCCTCTTTATGATTTCTTTCTTTTCAAAATGCATGGAGATTTTTTATTTGCTTTGAATTAAAAGAATGTAATTGATTTTTTTAAAAAAATGCTTATTGGTGTATTTTTTTTATGAAACGTTAGTACATTTGAAATTAAACTACATGACAGGTTTATGAGTTTAACACACCCATGACTCATTTAAAGCACTCAAGAACATTTCTTACCATGCATGATCTGTAATGTGGTGCATATTTTTATTTGTGTGCGACCTAATTCTGGGTAGAGGGTTAAAATTCCAAAGAAATTTGAATTATGTGTCTCCTGAAAGAATTTGAGCCCCAATTAATTGTACCGACTGGAAAGTTTAGAATGTCAAACTGAATTTATTGATCCCATAACTTAGTGATAAAATACAGAATCAAATTTCTAGGATATGAATATTGTTCTGATTATTGCTTATCGTTTTTGATTTTCCCTATGTACAAAGCTTGTCAAAAAGTTCGTAAGCAATGACGTTTTTGTTAAAGTTAATGGTTCTATATATATATCATTTGCATACCAAAACCTTTCTCATGAAAAACCAAGTCAGGCAGATTTCATTTTTAGTGATGTAACTTTATATTTTTCGTAAAAATCGTCTTTAAAAATCGTGGATAGTGCGCACGGACCAAAGTTAAAATGCCATAAACTTTGAATTAAAGTGTTTGGATAAAATGATTATTTTTTATGTATAACAGGTCAAAGCTTAATAAAAAATATATGTAACACAAATAAAGAGGCTATAATCATTTTATTATATCCTAAGATCGAGAACCACGATATTTTTATCAAAGAAAATATCGGTTTCTCATCGTATTCCCCATCACTGGACAATGTGACAGATACTTAACACTTGAACTGACGCAAAAAAGATTATTTTTAAAAAACTTCTCTGGGCCTTTGTAAGTCCGGCCGACCATGTCATTTTTATATACGTGGGCTGTTCAATAAAAAATGTCCTGAACTGTATGACATACAATACAGATATCATATGACATTAAAATTGGCTTTCTCTCTGAACTTAATTTAAATGAATTTATAACAGTTCATGTGACAATTTTTCATCACATAG
>PRKT01000993.1:0-37219 GCA_003671525.1 Saccostrea glomerata
CTGTATCTGCTTCCTCTCCTCTATCTAGCTCACGTTCCTATAATTTATCCCCATTCACTGTTCATGCATCTACCTCCTCTCCATTGATCACATCTGCATTTGTTCCTGTTCTTAGCTCATTCTCTCATCCTTCATCATCTCCAAGCTCTTCCCCTGCATCTGCTTCCACTTTTGCCACAAACTACTACTGTGTCCTTTCTGCTGTCTAACTCTCACTCCTATTTATCAGTTGCAACCTCATTTACTTCATCTGTCAAAAATCAATCTGACTCCATTCAAACTTCACATACTGTGATACAACACCAGCTATTCACCATTCTCAACCTGAAACAGAACACTTCTAGTCACATTTCAGAATAGGAGAAAAAATTATCAGAGGATATTGTGAATCTTATGCACGTATCTTGTATCTTCCAAAATGAAACAATAATGTGAGCATGTGTTTTAGTGAAAGAAGGACTGTCGGGGACAAGTAAGACTTGTTTTAAACACCTCACTTACCTATTTTCTTTGTGCAGGGTGGCACATAAAGTCCCACTTATACACTTTCTCCACCTGCCTCTTTCTCTGGCTGTTGCCCTTACCTATGCCCAGCTTTTCCATCTGAGCTGCAATCTTTCCTGTTGCGTTGTTCACCACAACATTTCCTCCTTTCTTCTGGGATTCATGTCATTGTAGTGCTACAAATCCTGGTGTTCTCCATGCAGAAGGTATTATTTAACTCGCTGTAGTTGTTTTTGTTCTATGATGGAATTCTTCATTATGAGGTCATCTTACTTTCAGTATTTTTCTCAGGCATCTATTCTGGAAGGTGTCAATCTTCATATTGTCTTAAATTGCTCTTATGTTTTCCATGTCTCACTTCCATTCATTAGATTACTGACAAGACCAAGCTGTTAAAAAACTACTTTTGTTTGAATGAAAAAATTTTGAGTTCCAAATTTTTCTGAGCTGTCCAAGATGGGATTAATTAAACTTTCCCAAGTCTATTGGTAATGTCCTGACCTCATCAGATCCACCTATGCCTCCCAAGTAAGTAAATCTGTCTTCTGACATCCTCCAGCTCCTTTCCATCAAAATGTTGAATTTCAAATCTTGACAATGTTCAAAGTTCTCATACATATCTATAAAATTCATAACTAGTATTTAAAGTTATAATTTATAAATGTATGCAAAGTTCTCATAAATTATGAAAGTTAAAAGACAGTATTGTTCAGAGTTCTCATATAAATGTATGTCTTAGTTCTTTGATAAATGTGATGATCTTGTGGCCAAGTCAAAATAGTAAAAGTAACTGCAGAACATTGTTTCCAAAAATAAGATCCCAAATTTACAGCTTCTATATTTTTTTTAACTGATGAGAGAGATAGTCTGCTGTTCAGAAGATTTGTGCAGAGAAAAATGTCATTTTAAATACCTTTATGATACAAAATGTTATACAAGCATAATGATTGTTCCTGTATTAATTTTACTTTTTTAGCATTAAATTACGTAGCATAATGCACTCAAAGGAAAAGGTTATCAGTTCCGTTAAGTACTAAATAATACCCATGTATTTATGCATTAGGATTTGTTGATGATAACAGACTCTAAGCCTTACAGCATCCAATTAGTACTTGGAGACAAATCTGGCATGTATCCCATCAACCCCACACACAAGCAATTAGTCTGGAAGTCTCCATACACTCAGATAAACACCGCTATAAGAGAATTTGATATTTAATATATGCAGATAAAATGCTATAATTATTTTTGTATCTAGAGACTTCTAACCTTGGTGACATTTTTAAATAAAGGAACCTGCCAAGGACATGGAATCAGTGAATTATCCCCCTAGATTACAGATTTGCGTGATGACAAGTGCTAGTGATATGTAAGGACTTGACTTGCTCTGTACTGGAGATGGACTGGTACCCCACTTAGAGATGTCCAGGAAGAGTGGACTCCCCAAGACTGTAAGGTGGAGGGACTACATTCCTGATGATCTTTCTATCACACCCATCGAACAAGGTAAGGTTCACATCCTTTTCTCATACAATGCACTTGATGAAACTTTTGTTGGTTGGGTTTGTAGAATGCTTAATTAATTTCAATGCTTGTTTGACATGATAAATGCATTTGGATTTTTATGAAATATATTGATGATTTTTTTTCTTTTGTGAATGATGCTATTTTTCTCGATATGAATGACTATGCATGCAGAATTGCAACAGGTGGTTCAAAGCAACCAGCCATTCAATCTTGTAGTAATAATGAACATACTTTAAATGTTAAATAGGAGATCATTGTGGATATATACTTTTATCAAGGTGAAAATATTTTTTCTCAAGTGTAAATAGATTAGTAATGATAATCCTGACTAAAATACCTGATACAGATAGCATCTAAGAGAGATAACTCTGGCAAACCCCAAGATTCTAAACAGGATGACTACTTGGTAACATTATTTTTAGCACTAGCTAGTACCAGGGATCAACACTAACAGTAGCCCGCTGGCCCGGGACAACTGAATATTGAGGTCGGACTACAAAACATGCCAATTTAATCTAGCCCTGCAGGACTACTGACACAATGTACCTGATAATTGTTAAATTTATTTTCAAATACGTTTTATCATCATACTTATTATTTTTATAAGTCAAAATGTAAAACTTTGAAGGTGATTCGAAATACCCTAAATGGTAATAAATGTGGAATTTTTCGAGTAGGAAAATGTCTTAGGTACAATCATAGAGTGACATATAAACTTTACCCAAAATACAGCAAGAATGCAGGATTTGGCATCTCTATTTTCAAAATTTCCTGGGGGAGGCTCCCCGTACCCCCACCAGCAGGAGTGGGAAACCCCCTCCCACACCTACCCCCCTTGCCGCTTCGTGACTTGGCCACCAGGCTTCGGCTGGTGGACAACTAATACATGAACAGGGCTAGTACAAATTAGAAATGGCTAGCTTTGTTGACAATTATGGTTTTAAAGTTAGTGTCGATCCCTGAGTACTAGTGGTTCTTGTGGTTGATTTTGTACTGGAGATCTAACTTGTAATGGACCGTTGCCCACTTAGCACCATATGAACCAGGTATATATACTAGTAACCACCAATGTTATAAGCCTCATGACCCAGAACAGATTTAATTTTTTCCTAAATCTACAGCACACCAAGGGTTCTAATGTGATGCAAGTTTTATACAGTAAGAGTGATCTTCCCTTCAATTTAAAATAGAGTAACGTGAATTCTACAGTATCAGTAAATGACATAATTCGAGATCAATAAATGTTTCCTTTACACTATCTTAGATCATGAAAAAGGAATTCCGTACATTTGCCTCTGTTTTCTAAATGAAACTAAATAACACTGATTTCTATTCTGTTCTAAATTGCCCGGGAACTTTTTAAATAACATATGGAAGGTACCCTAATGGCTATGTTCAAAATGAACTTCAAGCAGATGAACTTCAACAAGTACATCTATTTATGCCATCATTTTCTTTAAATCCATAACATAATTTTCATTAGTATATATAGACCTTTCTCTAATTGCAACAATTACTTCATCTGAAATGTAAGCTTCATAAATTATTTACAGTCAAACCTGTATTAAGCCGTCACCTGCAGGAACAATTCAAAGTGACGAAACAAATACAATGAAGCTTCATAAATTATTTATTTGTATACTGAATGTTCTACATCAGTTCAAAACTGCAATTTGATTGCTCCATTGAAGAAAACAATACAGCACAAGTTCCACAACTTCAGTTTGTCAATGAAACAACTGCTAAAAAAAATTCTTATGATAAATAATATTTTAGATCAATGAAAGGAAGGGCATTTCAACAGAAGACTGGTACATTATCTCCTTTTCTTGATATTCAGTTCTGTGGCAGAAAAAAACATTAAGCCCACTCTTTCATGTGTTATGTTTCAGCTAGAGTACACGTGAACTGCCTTCTCACACTCTATACCTTTGACACAGGTCTCTTGATTTCACACATCACCCCATTCCTACCCCTGTCTTTTTTCGGTACTTTGCCATTTTGACAGGACGGAGGTACGGATTGTCTATAGCCTCTGGGTCGGGGGTGTCCCCCTCCTGTTCAGTTGTGTCCCCCTCTTTGGCCCCTCCCTGTGAGGACTTTGATGAGGATTTCTCTTTGGGGGTTGGAGTGTCCTCTTCCTGGGCCAGAAGGTCTTGGTCCTTCGGGAGGAGGGCATTGAGGTACGGTAAAGGGTGAGGTTTGATGGCTATTACTGTTCAAAAAAGAAAAGTCCACGGTCAAATATCAATGGACCAAAGTTGAATATAATAACTTTTCTCAATTTTAAAATTCACATTTTAAATTTGAAGAAATGCTACAAGTATACTTATTTGCTTGTTTGATTTTTTTTAGGTGGGGGGGGGGGGGTAATTATTTTTAAGATTTGTGCTTATCAGTTCAGATCTTACAGGTTGCCTTAAAATACATGTATGAATATACTGTTTCTAAAGTATGTCTAGTATCTTAATACTTTGTGACATAATGATATGTGTCTGAAAATAAGAAACTTGTGAGAGATTTTTTAAACAGTTCAATCCATACTATATCTGAATTTAACAAAAATCAATAATTTGCAATTTCTTACATGGAAATAGATTGGCATCATCTCTAATGAGTGACTGTGTCTCGCCGGTCTTGGCGATGAAGCGTGTCAATGCTCGCTCTACGTCACGCTTCTGTGAAGCTGCTTTCTCCCTAATTATCTGATATTCATTCACTGGTGGCTTTTGCGTCTGAAATTCATACAGAAAATATCAAGACTAAGACAGCTAAATAATAAAAGATCATTTACCGGTAATAGTAAAGTGTTTTATATGATTTTTGACTTTATTTCACATGTCTTAATAATTGTCCTTTAATTTTACCAAAGTCCTGATGTAGGTATGAGGATCAGGGAAGGCAGGCATGTGTTCTGGGATATGGGAGGGGTGTGGCATCTTGTCCCCAGCTTGAAGAGTTCTAGGGTTGGGGGTAGGAGTACTATGGGCAGCTAGTAAACAAAAAGAATAATTAACAAAAGTTTCTAATTTTAAAACCTAAGGGAAAAGCATATTAAATTTAATGCATATTAAAATGAACACAAGTTTAAAAAAACACACTTTTATTTAATATAACCAAGTTCAAGGCAGATTTAAATATGGAAACCTTTGTTAGATAATTTTACAATGAAAAATTTGTTAGTTTACTTACGAGGTAGGAACACAGATTTATTGGCTCTTTTGGCATGTGCTGGTAAGCTACTCAGATTCTGACCTGATGAAAATTTTAAAAAAAAAGCATAATTTGATTACTCACTAACAATGACTTGAATAAGACAGACAATCAAGATAAATTTCATGATTTCCACATTTTCTTAAAATCTTTAATGACTTGCAGGATGTTTTTCTTGACAATGTCGCAATAATACGTCACTCACCCATTTCCATCAGAGCCATAACAACATCTGTCATCATTCCCTCTGTCCTGCCTGCCAACTCGGCAAATGCCTGGGAACTCCGCCCAACTTCTGTTATAACTTAATATCAAGGTTTAATGTTTATTAAAGGTATTGAATGTTGATCAATCTCATGTCAAATTAAAAATTACTATGCAAAGTGATAATGGTAAGGATGACCTATCTGAAATTCGAAAGACCAAATCCAGAACAATCTACAAATTAGTAATACTGTTTATTTTATGTAATTTGGCTACTGAACGATAGTCAAAGGCTCAAGTTTACAGACTTAAAATAACCTTTTTTCATATTTGTTAGGAAATCATACTTAATTTTGAAATTTTATACCACTCAAGGAAAACAAGGTTGTTAACCAGTCATGATTTCAAAATTCAAGGGGGGGGGGGGGGCGTCTGTTTTACAGATCAAATTTTTCCATGTATCCGAACATAAATAAGACCTCGAAAGAGATGCTTACTCCTCTGTGACACCTGATATCCCATCACGTGGTTTCTAGAGGACTTTTTTTCTATTCCCTTTTCACAACTATGTTTTTTTTATAGAGGATATCGATCACTGTCATTATATTTTAACCTATTTCATTATAACCTTCAAGAGCACCAATTTACAGATGTTTTTAGGAAGTGATAATGAAATAAAAAGGAAGAAAGTAAAGTTCATGTTTTTTCTTTGATGTTTTTTAGAATAAGTTCGAGCCTTATACTCCAGATCCGGATTATCCAGGGGCTAAAGTAAGTGATTTTATTTTCTTGAAAAACAAAAGACAAAAATGAAGAAAAACATATGAGAAGTCTTAACTACTATTGTTTGTCATTGATTAACAATATATAATTGACAGTAAGAAGATCTGACGAATTATAGTCTGTCATATGTACTCATTGTCAATTGAAAACTGTTGAATTAGTGAAAGACAAAATGTGTTTCTGTTTGATAACATTAAAAAAATTATTGCTCTTCAAAAAAATCAAGAACATTTTGCTATATTTTTATAGACATCCAGATATATTATTGATTGTAGGAATATTATAGAACAGATCAAACACGTGAACAAATTCGGATCGACGTCAGGAGAGATAGAAACGATGCAAGTTTTTTATTGGTTTGACGGAAGCATCAAATTATATCTTAAAGTGATTAAATATTTTTTGATAAAGTATTATGATAAAATGTCCTCAAATCAATTGAAATATGGTGAAAACAAACAAAATAAAAAAAATTATAATAATATATGTGATCCAACTTATTTTGCAGGAGCCTGACCCTGATTATTAAGAAATTGAAGTAAGTATATGTTGTATATTTCAAAGGAAAATTAACTATGTGATCCTTTTGAACGAGATTTAGCAACAAGAACTGTTATTTCAATTGACAAGACATATCATGAAGACTTCCCAGAATAAGCCTCGAGCAGCAATACCTTCGGGACGACCTCCACAACGAATGAAGCAAGTTGCATATTGTTTGAAGCTTCGAGAAATTTGATGGCATTTCTTCAGTGGCATTTTTTGTCGCTGTAAATGAATTTGGAGGTCATCAGTATGTTTAATGTTGGAGCACAAACAAGATTCTGTATAGATTGTGTACATACATGTATACTTCATTTGGAGATACTTTGGACAAGTTGATTAAAATGATTTCTAGTCTCTAAGAGATTGACTTTTACAAACAATATCGACAGAAATACTGTAAAACGTTGAGTTTTGTTGTTTGTAGAATTTTGCAATGCATCAAGATTAAAGAGTTGGGTTTTTTTCTTTACCTTATGTTAGAAACTTTTTAGTTTTATTTACAGAGTACTTTTAAGGCCATGATATTTATTTGTTTCTTAATGAGTTTATAAATATTATTTTCTCGATTTATATGATTTCTTTTTCATGTTTTGAGGTGAAAGCATTCCTTTCTTATGATACTGAATATATGTTCCTTTTTTCATTTACATGTATATATATTTTTATTGCACGAGAAACACTGTTTATCAAGATTTTTTTAAGAGAAAAAGAAAGAAATAATATATACATGAGAAACTGTTATGAATGTTATGATTATATTACACATTTTACGATTTTTTAAACATGGTAATTGTTTTTATTTATTTCCTTTCATAGAAATTAAATTTCATTTCTTTATTTTTAACTTATGATTATTCAAAGCAACATTTCTGAATCGACAGATTTCAACGAATAAATTGAAACTGGTGGACAGAAGAACATGGTAAAAAAAAAAAGAACAATTTAATTGAAAACAAGGATATCGTATCTTGTCATTTTTAACTATGACTTGTCACAAAATGTTTATCCATTTGTGACAAAAAAGTCAAATTTATTTTTAAAAGGTCGTGTCATTTTATGGGATGTTTAATACTTGATATCGCGATTACTTAACTTAGCGGAACTCATTCGCGAAGGAGGTAGGAATCGTCTGTTGGGTGGGGGCAATGTGCTATTCAATACAATGCAAGATCGATCATTGTAGCATTTATAAGGACAGAAAAGTAAAAATTCCTGATGGAATACCTCGCTAAACGACCGCTGAACCAGCCTAATATATTTTTGAGAGGAGCCAATCCAAAATTGTCAATTTTTACGATATTTCTAATTAAGCGGACTCTTCTAGTTAAATTTTTATTGAAAATCGTCACATTTTTAAGCAGATAAAATATTCTAAACTTTCCTTATTTGACAATCTACTATTTGGAGTTCAATATCTGGCAAAACATCATGATTTCGGCTTTAAATTGTTCGAATCATTCGATTGTCACTACTGTAAACAATGTCATTTGCCCCCAGAAATATAGACTTTTCTCGACTCCCCCGCAAAAGAGCGGTAGTAAGTTAGATAACTGCGAGGTACTCATTGGTAGTCGCGATATAACGTATTAGGACCATTACACGCTTAGTTTGGACTTTCAGTAAGGCGTGGCATTCTCGACGTTACCTAATTAGCTTCTGAAATTTACACAGCTTTCCTTCACTATTGAAATATACATATGATAGAAATGCGGCAGAATGTCAACTGGTGTAGTAAATAGCCAATTAAAAGTTCTCTCACGGCACAGAGGTGGGGCATAAGTCGTCTCATCGTTGTCAACAACAATTTTAAGTTCTGATGTTATTAATTTTTTAACCAAAAACCAGAAAATTATACACATCCGAATATTATTCTTTCGTTCGAATTTCCTCAATGACAATTAACCTTGTAGTACTCGTTCGTTCGAATATTCTCAATGTCTTGAATGTGTACACTAGCTGATGATTGTACTTAGAAATATATTGTCATGTCTAACTTTGTCTGTAATTTGCAAGTTACAGTTTATAAGTATCTTGATCATTGTTGATTACAGTCATCATTACTGATTAGAAAATAAGTAATTATCTTCTCTCAGACATGGTTAAAAGTATCCCACTACTGTAGTGTACTATAGGGATTAACAAACATTGCATGCATTGCAAGTACTATTTCTTTTTCTTTCTTTTTTTTTTTTGATGTCAAGATAATTTTTGAGATATATGGGGATCAGTGTGTAATAATTATTACATGTCATGATGGACATAACTAATCATCCCAAAAACTCCTACTTATATTTTTTGGAAGTATCCAAATATCAAATTACTAAATCTCTGTTAGAAAACTGATTGATCCTCTGAAGTTTACATAAGACATGTACCCACATGATTATTGATATAATCAATTAAATGTTGTTTTTTTTTAATCTCTGAAAAACAGTCTTAAAACTTTGAGTGAAAATCAATCTTTAAACTGCTAAACTCATTTTTATACCACGAATACATACTTAGGAATATCATTATCAAGTTATCTTCATGTACTTTTGAGGGGAAAATTATACAACTGTGTGCATGTTGATCCTTATGTGAAAGTAAATAATAAAAGACACAAATGCTAAGACTTTTTTATTTTACGTATTTATTTGTAAATATATTTTTTATTACTTTGAAATGAAATAAAAAACATTCCAACTTTATTACTAATAATATGATTTTTTATTAGAATTGATAGGAAATTGGATGTTTAAGACATAAAGTTTGCTTTTTCGTGAATGCTGCAGTATAACCTGCATTGTTAATGTAGCATAGATTTAAATTACACAAGGACTCCCATGCCAATTTCAATAGTCATCGCCCACTGACTTCAAACACAAAGGTAGCCGCACGAGAATTACATGCATATTTGGCCTCCTTAGCTTCAGACACAGAGATGGGTGCACATGAGATTTCCATGAATATAGGCCTTCTTAGCTCCTGACCTATCGACCTGCCTAATTTACATTCCCGTAGAATTATCAAGAAATCAACTCTCCTAACTTTCAAAGAGTTACCACAGAGAAAAATAAAGTGCCCCGCCACAGCATGATATGTCCGTCAAATATTGTTCAATAATCATAAATTGGTTAGAGTGAAAGAAAATCAGGTAACCTTGATTAACAGATTGACACAGATTTCAATGATCTAATTTCCATTTCTTATCATGTTGAAAATATTGTACATACAACTCTAAGAGACGTAAAGTGTAGGGATTAATTATAACTAATACTACATCATATAATTCTAAACTGGCTGTGTAAGAGCTTAACAAATATCTATCTGCAGCTTTAAATTGTTTATTGCATATATTTTGTGAAATAATGGCTGAAAAAATGAATAAAATGGAAATGCTAATATAAAAATAAAAAATAAATCATTCTTTAGACTATAAAATTCTAAGTGGGGTAGTGTAGATTCTAAATGAACCGATTTGTTGCAAGTATATAAAAATTGAAATGTAAATTTTATTTTCAATGAACACATGTATAATTAGCTTTAATTATATTATACAATACTAATTTAGTTTTAATCATACACTAAAAGTTTAGCAGTAAGAGAGTAAGGAGCTAGGGCTAGAGCAAGCAGCTGGCAGACCCAGTCTTGGATTGTAAATAATGTACCAATTACTCATTTAATAAAGACTGTAAGGACATTTTATCTTATGTCTTACTCCTTGACAATTCCATGTCAAGGACAGTAACCATGTCTATTGGTTACTGCGTGACCCAGTGTTGAGGCCAAGGGTACAGTGTGCAGATAGGGTGCACTACTTATTCCAAGAGGACCCCTACCCTCCCCGAGCGGCGGTCACAGAAATAAAAAAAAATGGTGTAGGAAACACAGTAACTTAAATGAAAATAAATAATTAATGGTAGTTAAACTGTTCAATATTTTCTTTATTTGGTTTAAAACTGTTGTTTCTTAATCCCATGGGAGAATTTTTTCTATTTTGAAATAAATATGGGATAAATCCCACATTTATAAAGAGATGGGAGATTATGTTCTGTATTAAAATATATGGGAGATTTTGTCCCATTATAAAGCATTTATGGGATTTTCAAACCTCTATGGGATAAAAAAAAATCCCACAGAATACCTTTTTCTCCCACAGAATAATGGTGGGATATTGGTTAGGAGAGAAAATCCCACCATTATCCCATGGGATTTCTTGATTTCAGGTGTAATATCTTTTTACCTAGAAGATAATCAGGTGTAAAGTTTGGTTCATGTGTTAAGTTTTAAAAAATCCCATCAGATGACATAAACGGTTTCCACATATCTTTGGAAAAGTGGTTGGCGAAAGTCCGGACAAATGTCGTGTCCGGAGTTAAATGTCGCACTGTTCAATCAGAATCTACAAGTATTCGTCATTATGTAGCGCCGAGAATGCCACACCCTATTGAAAGTCCAAACTAGGGAGAAAATCGTCCAACCAAATTTTAAAAGAAACCCTCACCAGTCAGAAAAACTGGCCTAGACTTATAAACCGAGTATTTTTAAATTATTCATTAATCAAATTCTAGAACCATGGGCCATGGCCATTGATTTTATAAATTTTCTAGATAGAGTGAATGCGTTTCATAATATTTATACATACATTATCACTCTATCATATGGAAGTGCACTCTCTACGTATGGACAATTTCTGCAAGAGGTAAGTCATTGACAAACAAGTTGATAAAACGAGGATATTAATAGTCTCGTTTAAAGTCACGCTTTCGTAGGTTTTATGGTCGATTCAACTACCTTGTCAGCAAATGCATTCTATCAAATCATTCTACCAAATGCACACAGACGTTTATCATACTAAATATTGGGTCATTATTTACACACATAATTTTCAGAAATTTCTCAGTCATGACAAGGAGCACATGGTGGGTGTGACTGGTTGGCAGGGGATGCTCACTCCTCCATGGCACCTGATCCCACCTCTGATATTCCGTATTTGCCCTGTTCCTGGTCTGGATTGTTTGAATTGACTAATGAGTTTGAATGTTCGTAATCTTCAAATATTTCATTCACCTGAGTACATGTATATTCGTTTTTCAGATATGACTAACTTAGTTAAATTTACTCTTTTGTGTAAGTCCTGGACATATGGTGACATCCATTCAACAATTTAAATCTCTGTAACCATGCAAATAAGTCTTTTGTAGTTACAGTAGTAAATCTATCGGCAGGATATGACTGCTCTAATCCCTAAAAGAAAAGTTATATTTTTTTAGTGAAAGAAAGGCAACTCTTTTTATACTCAGCTTGAAAAGCGGGAAGGTATACAGAAATTGGGATGTCCGGCCTTTGTACGTCCGTCCGTCCGTCTGTTACGCTATGGGGTACCTATCTCTTATCTGCAACTCCTCTCAAACCACAGACTGAAATTTGATGAGACTTTAACAGAATCTTTATTACGTATTGCCATTGTGCAACTCTTATTTTACTTTTTGATCCGACACATATTTGGGTTTCACACAGCAGCACATGGAAACTGCCATTATATTCATGTGGGAGGCGGGGGTATCATTTAGTGAGCTCATTGCTCACAGTACCTCTAGTTTTTTTTCTCAATTTTAATATCATCAATTAACGCAACTCAATAGAATGTATTTGATATAGTAAATTCTGTAAAATATATGGTGTTCATGTATATAATGGGAAATTAATACTCCGTTAGAAAGAATGAAATCCAGATCAACAATGATTTTTTAAGATTCCCTTTGTGTTGACAGTCTTTAGATCCATCGTCTAGAAAATAACAAAAAAAGCGAATAAATATATTATTCAAAAAATGTACATCTGTTCAGTGATTATGGGTCAAAAATCTGTGAATTTCAAGGTTCTATCATTTTGAAATGATGTCAATCATTTTCATGTTTCATTTATTTATTAATTTTAAATAGAATGTGTTTTTCCATAAAGGTGCTTGAATACAGATTTTCTACGACATTGAATTTATACAAGAAATTAGACTTTTTTAGAACATTTCACACCAATGTTAGTATTTTTAAATTAGAATGATTGACCAACATCCTTGCATTTCACAAAGTGTAATCTATTATTGATATTGAAGAAAAGTGGAAAATTGTTATGTAAATGAAAAATATCAAAACTATATAATCTAGAAAACTCAGAGTAGAATATTTGAAAAAGAAAAGACATCAGTGAAATTTTACGAATTGAACAGAACAAGCTCAGAAAAATGATAGAATCCTTGCCTAAATTTACATACACAGCTGTTGACCTAACGTTATGATGGATGTCGTTGTTATTGAATTTTAAGATTACGCAGTGTCATCCTGTTCAATTCATTAATCTGAAGTAAAATTTTAAACATAAAAAATAGGCCTATTTAATGAATTGAACTTACATGAAAATTCTTAAAATTCCCTGACGAAGACAAGTTTAACACCTATGAACAAGGTCTGTTCTTTTTACTGGGTGTGTTCAATTTGTTTACTCTGCACACATCACTTAGCCGGACTGTACTGGTAAATTGCAGGGTAAGTTTGTTTTACTTTCTTACCTTTTTACTCTGATTTTTTTTGTATTATAGTCTTAACAATTGATATTTTTCATAACAAATTTTCACTTTTTTAAAAATATTAATGAGATAATTACCACGTGAAAGTGAAAGATGTCAATTAAACGCGTCCTGAAATTCGTATTTTTAATAATATTCCAGATAACGGACGTTCTATATATGCTTTTGTAATAATATGGTTTGTAATGCTCTAGCAACCTTTGAATTATAACATTATCTTGAAGGTGCTTAGACTCAAAGTTTCTGTATAATATCACGACTTTAAAATTGCAAACGCATTTCACATTAAAGTTAATTACACACTTATTTTATCTGGAATTTATTGGAACTATAATAATTCCGGGACGTGTTTGGTTAACAAATCCTTGCACTTTCACAAATTTTAACCTATCCTTGATATATAAGAAAAGAAGCGATTTTGTTGTGTATTAATGAAAAAACATTACATTTTAATCCAGTAAATTCAGAGTAGAAATGTTCGAAAGCAAAACACCTTTTCTAGTATCGTCAACCCATGTTCAGTGTTGTGCACAGAGTTCAATTGAACACACCCGTGCAACATAAACTGTTTTGTAAAAAGGGCACGAGCTCTGTTATTGTAAATTGTTTACGATTCACCGGGTGTGTAAAATTGTTAAACTCTGCACACATCGCAGAGTACGGACTGACAATACTATGAGTAGGTTTTGCTTTCGATTTTCTGGATTGTAGTTTAATATTTTTTCATAATACACAACAAAACTGCCAAATGATACACTTATTACACTTTTCTGAAGTATTAAGAATAAAATTAAAATTTGCTAAAGAGCAAGGAATTATCAACCAAACGAGTCCAGAAATTCGAAGTTTCAATAACTTCGAAATGAAATACGACTTTTATTATATTGTAGTATGAAATGCTACAGTAACATGAAATCATACAGGAAATTTCAGAAAATATTAACCATGCACATTTAAAAAAAATTATCAAAAATTAACTTAAATATGTGTTCATGCCCCTTAGAGCGTTCTTAAAGATAAAATCCGTAATTTTGCAGATATTCAATATGATGTAAGCAAACCTAAGCTGAAGATCTTAAAATTACTTTCTCAACAAATCTATTGAGTTATCACTAATCTCGACGTGTATGTGATACACTGTACGTGTGCATATTACAAGCATGATTAACTCAATAGATTTAATTTCAGCATTGAAAAGACGTCGAAAATTCAAGATCTTTCAATACTGAATTATTTATTTATCAATTGACTTATTGCATGTTGACTAACAGTTTTTCAACCATAAAAACTAATTTTGAATTTAGAAGCTTGCCACATACAACTGCACGTACATGTTTATTAAACAACCATTTACTATACATGAGTATTTCCTTTACATGTAAATTGCAGTTGTTACTTTCCTGTACCCAGCTTTAAACCATAACATACAAGATAAAACAAATAACAAAATATAAAAGTTTTATTTTGATGTAAAACTTTGCAAGTTTCTATAATTAATTTAATTATATAATACCAACATTCTCTTTTTATTTATCTCTTAATACTTATAGGTTTAAATCATCAGACAGAATTATTATATATAATTGTATTCGGTGCTTTTTGTTATTTTTCTTCTTTTTTTATTTGCTCTGTTCACATTTCAATCGCAATGAAATAGTGAACTCTTTACAAAAGAAGTTTGGTTACACAGATCATCCATGGTTTACCCAATGTTGGCGCCAGTTATTCTCACTTCTCGAACACACGGATACATCTCAATTCTCAGAAAGACAGGGGCTGTATTGGGGCTTTTTCATGGACATCGGGACGATATAGACCTTCTCGATAAAGAGAGCAACTCCATGACAGCTCGTCATTTCTGACTGTCAACGGATGCTCCCTTCATCGTATGATCTCACTTCCTGTTGTCTACGTCATCAAATCCGTGCATTTCCTCTCCATACCTGTAAAAGACATTGGTAATTTAGAGATATCCATGGTCAAAATTAATTTGTTTTATTTAACTATCTTTTTTCAACACTGCTGAGAATATCATGTAATTTAATCAAAATACAAGCGTTTAGTTTCATTTTGTGGACAAGCCTCCATCTTTTTTAAAATTCAAATTGTGTGGTTTTATCAAAAATGAAAGCTTTCGGTTTCATATCGTTCGTGGACAAATTGTTTATATCACGGGGAATTATACTAAGTCATGGTATTAAATTATTACAAGAATCAGCATCAAAGAATGCCGTTCGAGCACGCCCCTTTCCAAAGTGAGACAAACCACACAGTCTGGGCTATCTAGCATAATTAGCCTGCGTTGTTTATCACGCATTGTTCTAGTCAGGTCTTATCAAATTCCCACTAAACAGCGCATATTTTAATCGAAATGCAATTTACCAGGCGTACCTAATACACCACAACCTATTACGATTGTTTCGATGATCAATCGACGCTTTTCGTTTAGCATTAAATTGAGAAATGAGTTTGATCTGCACAAAATGACATTAGCAGGGAGGCGTTGCCAAAATCGACTGTAACCTAGTCAAATCAAAGACATTTAGGTCCTGTGAGCTTGTAATGAAATATTTTACTTCAAGATTACACACCTGACTAGCTTTTCGCTTGCTTTTCAAAATTATTTTTTAACTAAAATTTCACATTTTGGAAAATTGTCGACCACCCTTGACCACCGCAAAAAGAAAAAAAATCGAAGCTAGAATGTTTCATCAGAACTTAAATAACTTGATGGGTGATTTCTACAATATCCCCCCTCTCCTATTGTCTTTTGAGAAGTGGACAGGCTTTCGCCTACAATGATGCAAGCGAAAACCTGTCCACTTATCTAAAGAGAATACCCCCTCCTCAATGCAATCATCGTCCCAAAAGGAGTAGCAGTATATGTGCAAAATGAAACTAAAGTGACCCCTTCTTACATGTCCTGATTTGCAGGATTGTGGAAACCTCTTTACTGTAGAAGTATGCTATATCAAGAAAAGCAAATATTTGCCCACAACGCTATAAATTTTATTAGGCATGTGCAAATGTTGTAAAACATTTTTATTTCTTATTTATTTTAAGACTTTCAGATTCTTCAGTGTGGAAACGAAATGTGGAGTATGAATTTCGAAAAGGACATTGACAAGATATACTTTTTTATATCATTTCCCCCAATGATAAATAAAGAGTCCGGAATTAGCTTCTAAATAGGTTTCCAAATAAAAATTATACCATTATTGAAAACAATTATTTTCTTGTGAAATATTTTTTTTCAATGTTTTGTCAACATGGACATTACTTTGTAAATTTTGTACAAATATGAATCTGTATACAGTATACAAATTTAAATTGAAAAAATCTAAATTTTGTAGAGGACAGTATACATGAATTTTACTTTATCACTCTCTAGCAATAAATATAGGGGGACAATATTTAGTTTAATTAATCGAAATTTCTGCATGTTGAACCGCATTATTTATCAATGCATTTTTTTTTTTAATCAACACGGCTAATAAAAATGCATTTAATTATTTTACGCTAAAAAAAAGTGTAAAAATCAATAGTAAACTTACCACAAGCTTTATATTGCTTATCCCTAGGACCGTCTTTGCATTAATCCCTTCTCCGGGACGGGGAGGCATACTGGGGCGAACTTTGAGGACACCGCCTTTATATTCCCCCGAAGTGTCTGTACATTAATCCTGATGTCTTGCTTCAGTAATGGGGAGGGAATGCAGAGGAATAGTTTATCGTACCTAATTTGTATGTATCGTCCTAAGCCTGAATAATTCGTCCATATAATTAAACTGACCTTTAAATCACGGGGAAAGGGGGGAATCATTCACAAGATTACGTCACAACGTCTTTCCCATTAAAAGAACCAATTTTACGATATGTAAAGATTAGGAAACTGAAAATTTTACAACGAAACCCATATCGTATCTTTCAAGTGCAATAAAAGTTGGAGTCTGTAAATTAAACAAGGCCATTGTGACGATAATTTTACTCCGTCTCGCGTGTGACATTAAACAAAGGGGCGTGTTGATGAGTCGTTTTTGGAAAAATAGCCTTTCCCCATATAATGCACAGGAACTGCTGATAATCAAGCCATTGATGTAGGCTTTCCTTCTAACAACGGGGGGCTTATTTACGTCTCTCATTATACGCTTAGACGAACATGTATACTTATATAGATATAAAACTTTAAAAGTCATGCGACTTTTAACTACTCCAAATGAAGTTACACACTCTGTGCAATATCTGGGAGGATTTTGTTTCTAGACCTGACATGTTTCATGGAAGGCTAAGGAGGAACTATATCTATCATCTATGATAACATAACTTTACCTGAAATCTTAACAAATTACAGTTTACCTTAAATATAAGCCTTTTTTTTTTTTTTAAATAGACAATTATTTTTAGGTCATTCCAATCGTACCGAATTAATAGTTAACTGCTTATATCATTATCGCATTGTTTTCACAATACTCTGGATTTAAAATAATATTTTCACGTCAATCAATCATTTATTTGAATCTCTTCACCATTTTACAATAGTATTCAGAGACCACAAAAACATATAGGTGATTTTATATATACTGTAACAGTAGGCCTAAAAGGCATGCGTGAATAAGAAATTAAACAACAAAATTTGTAGGTTGCAATACATGTTTCAAATAAATTCCCCTTAAATAAATTAGATTGAATTCTTTAAGATAAGCATTAAGGAATTATTAATTTTTGACAATGAAATAAAAATACATACTAAGTACTCACCCTTGTCCGCAAGTAAATGGCTAAAGTATGGAGTATACATGTAAGTGTTGATTTGAAAAAAAAGGTCGCACACTCCCTTTATTTGTCTAAACAAATGTTGCTAGGAAATTTCAAATATCCATGTAAACTAAACTAAAATTGATTTTTTTCTCAATGAACAAGTGAAGCATTTTATAGTATCCAGGACATATTTCTTGTTTTCTTTTCATTATCTCATAACTTTGTTTTTCTTCTTTTGAGTATTTTTTAAGTTTCAGTATGCTAGTATTATTTTTATAAATTTCATTCAAAAGTTCATTAAAATCCATATGACTGTGCTCCAACCCTGCAAATGAGGTACGTAAAAGTGTTTAGTTAGAGGCAATTTCCACTTTAAATGAAGTGTAAGTTGCAATATGCTCAAAAATAATATTTTTCGAATCGAAAGGGATTTTTTTTTCATGTAATTCACCTTAAGTCGAGACATGATTCTGTTGCATGAAATTCAATGGTCAGTGCTTGTAACAATTAGAATATTCGTGTATACCTTTTGGTTTTTGTATGTAAAATATATATAAGAGCAATGCGTTCTCGGATGAAAAATCCATTGGTAGTATTTTCAATAAACTGCACATTACATGTATAGGCCTATATTTTATGCCATGGGTGATGCTCTATCCTCTGTTTCACAAAATGCAGAACTTTTCATGCTTATTCAGGTTTTTTTTAATTCATAAATGCAAAAACCCGAACGTAATGTTTCAATTTTGTATTCACTTTCTTCTGTTCCTATTTAAGGACATTGTCACTATATTCATAATCGTGATATTAGTACTCGTGTCCTCGCTTTGTTATTCTTATCTGTTATAAAAATAATAATATAATAGTACATTCATTACCAGTAGAATCTCCGACTTTCCACTATGAGCATATCATGGTTTCCGAGTTTATTGTTGAGTATCAACCTTGTATTTGCAGCAGATCCCCCGCTTGGTGTGTACATTTATTTTTTTTTACCGAACACAATGTTTTTCATGTTCATATTCTTTGCTTTTCAATCTTGTTTTTAAGTTTTACAAGAGGCAATCCAATCCCTAATATAATACTTATATTCATGTTAATTACAATGAATAATGAAAGGTTGCACTATGCTATTATATTATGCATGATTCTTACAAATGTACAACTCTTGTAATTTCTATGAACTTTTTGGTACCAAAACACATAAAGCCATTTAGGAATTAAGGTAAGCAGGCTTGTCTTGGTCGAAGTCCTGCAGGTGCTTGAAAGTCAAGTGTAGGGCCTTATCATCCCTTCTTCCTTTTCAAAAGGCAAAAAATCATGAAAAAGCTGAATAACGTTAAAATATAGTTTTTATCTCATTCAAATTCATCTAAAAAAATATTCACAAATCTAGAAGAGAGATTAAGGTATTATATTTTTTGCTTCAGCCAATGACAGCCATGTTTTGACGTAAACGTCTATCTGTGGTTTTTCACAATTACTCGAAGTTAGGAAAAAATATAAGCGATTTATCAAAAATGTTTAATTAGATATGAATTTTTGATTTGTCCTTTCTACAGAGACCTACAATGTGGACCGTTCTAGTCTCTCTGTATCCGGTGTGTCGTCTGGTGCCATCATGGCCACACAACTCCACGTTATCTACTCCAGTAGGATCATGGGAGTTGGCATCGTAGCAGGAGGTCGGTCGTATAATTTATGCATTTGTCAAGAAAATGATCCAGAAATCGTATAATGTTTAGGAAATTTTGCTAGGATGTGTGGCTATTGTAGAAAAGATGCGATTTGAAGTGTAGTTGTTTTTATTCGACCAGAAATGCCATAAGTTCTATATATAGATTTTTAACACATTGTATTTTTCTGTTATTCTCTTCCATGCTTCTGAAGTGTTCTGTTGGTTTTCTGCCTTTCTTTTCACTACACATGCAACTATTCAATTGATTTCCTCCAGTGCCGTTCGCGTGTTCGGGCGGTACTCTGGCTGGATTGACCACATGTATGAAGACTCCGGCACTGGAATCCGTGTACACGTTTGAAGCGCTGGTTTCGTCAGGGGCACTGTTTGGTAACGTGGACGCCACGTATCATATGCGTCATGATAAAGTGTTCATTTTTAATGGAATAGAAGACTCTGTTGTTCATCCAGGTATGAAACAGAAATCATTATGGAATGTCCTACGTCATTTCCGCTGCGACTCCATTTTTTTCGCTCATTAATGTACAAGTAATAATAACAGCGACTTCATAATAAATAATGTTTACAAATATTTCTTAAAATTAAAATACATGACCATTTTATTCACAAAAGCTAATTTTATTTTTATAAAATTTATCAGGCAACGGTCCAAACATCGCACGTTTTTACGAGCATTTCATCCATGACAGCCACAACATCAAAAAGGTCTTTAATTTGCACACTGAACACTGTATGGTAAGCATTCCTGCTAACTTTTTTTTAATCTGTCGCTGTTGTAATTACGAAAAATTTATCATCAAACAGTTTACCATCTTATGCATTCTCGTTTTTTTTGCTTGACCAAAGATATAAAGTCGTATGCAGCTTTCAAAAAAAGCAGTATAGAATAGATTTTCTTCTTTATATTCATCATCAGTTTTATTTTTAAAACAATGCAGCAATTTCCCATACAGATTTTAATTAGGGTTGTTAATTCCTTTGAAGTACTATCTTTCACTCGAATAAGATGCTCAAATAATGTACTTGTCGTATTTGCATTGTTAAGTTTAGACCCATAAATGACTTTTCCTATACGTATAAAAAATGGTGGGAAAAATCTGACGTTCTTACACTATGAAAATGCTTTTAATTATCATTTTTTAATAGCACCGAGTCCGCATGGGGCTTGAAAAGTTAAGTTGAATCTCATAGTTTAAGAGCAAAGCACTCTATTTATATTTTTATCCATGATCGTCAATAGTTTATCAGATATATTATTTTTTCAATTTGCTTCCATTTGCCTGTGAAGTCTTGCACTTTGATGCCTGATTGTTTTATCAAACATGATATATGTTTTGTAGCCAACAGATAACATTGGCGGCCCCTGCACAGCTCTGTCAAAAACGAACTACCTTAACAACTGTGGATATAACGGAGCGTTCGAAATACTTAACTTTATTTACGGGGGACATCTTAGAGTGAGTAAATTTCGTATTTCGGATTATGTAATTTATGTACATACGTATTGCTGCTTCTATCAAGCATAAGTTACAGTGTATATATATTTCAGAAGCCATCACGTAATACGACTGCGGCCGGGGAGGTAAGTATTTATTGCTGATAAATTATTATTATTTTCTACATTTTCATATTATCGGATTATTAACATTTTCCCTTATTTTAGTGCTTTTAAAAATCCCTCTTGTTATTGTCCCCTGCTTTTACTAAAAGTGTGTGTGTTTGTGTGTAAGCAATCTAAATGTGTTAACTATATTTCTTTACTTTATTTTGTATTTTTCAAAAATATATTTTTTGATCAGATACGTCATATATGGCTTTAAGGTCAAAAGGTCAAGGTGGTAAATTCTTATTTCAAAGGAAAAGCTTTTGAGCTTTTGCAATGAAATTCTAGAGCACAACTCCTTTGCCCCATCACCCCTTTTAAAGTACCCCCCCTTTCTAGATCCAAGCATCCTCTTCCTTTTTTTCCTTGAGGCGGGGACATAGATTCTCTGAATTAGTTGATTAGTAGTCTTGCTCATGCATAACAATTGGCATAATAATCTTAAACAATTACTTTATGGAAATAAATCTAAAGCATTTAGCTGCTTTAAAACCTCTAGAAACATTTACATGTATCATGTTGATATTTTTTTTAAACAGTTGAGGAAATTTAACCAGGCTGCATTTTTTGCTGCTCCTACAATAACATACAGCTTAGATAACACTGGATACATTTATATACCATCTAGATGTCTGGACAAGTCCCACAGTCAGTTTTCATATTATATTAATCTTAATTATTAATTATAAATTAATATGATGTATATTTCTTTAAAAAACATTAGTAAATGGTTGATATAAATCCCATCCCAAGAAATATATTTTACTGTCTGAAGTCATAACTTTATAATGAATTCATAGATTGAGAAAAGAGACTATAGTGAAAAACCCTTTCATATCAAAATATACTTCAATAACCTCATGTACATGTTAACAGATTGCAAATAATGTAAGCACTGGAACCCATGGGTCTTTAATTAGAAAATCTTTTATTTTTGTCACTTAAATATCTTTAAAAAAAATTTCATGTTTCTATTTCAGAATGTAAATTCCATGTCGCTTTACATGGGTGTAAAATGGGCAGGTATTGTGTATATTAAATATGTAATTAGAATTCTGGTCATGCACAAAGTATGTAGCAGGTAGATTATTAATGGCCAATGCATTAATCATTATTCATAGACATGCCAATGGATACATATTTATGTTCTAAAATTTAGGTGGAAAATAGCTGCCCTATTGAATCTTTTGTTTGTCAGACATTACATTAATGACTGACCTATTGAAGCTTCTATTTATTTTGTCAGACATTATATCAATGAGGACTATGTTAGACACGGGGGTTATAATGAGGTGGGGGAGCTAAACGACATCATCATCCTGTACCCCCAGGTCACCCCCACCACCCTCAACCCGTACGGCTGCTGGGACGGTTACGGATACACAGGGGCATTATTTGGTACACTTATTTCTTTGATGATCTTTTTAATTATAACATATTTCTTTTTTGTTTTAATGGAGCAAATTGTTCAAAAACATTTCATTACAATATGGATTTCAAAAATTTTTTTTAAAAAGTTCAGATAAACCTTTTTTCAATTTTTTTTAAAAATATTTTTATCTAAAAACGATTTTCTTTATTCAACCCCTGCTCTCATGAAATCCTTTAACATAACATAAACTTTAATTAATATTTAATAATAATAAACAATTGTGGTTGGTAATGTTTTGTTTCAGCCACTAACAAGGGCTTCCAGGAGGAGGGCCTCAGACGTATGATGAAGCAGGTCATGGGGGAATGGTGAGAGTCAGCTGACAGTTTTACAGGATTGTCTACAATAGGGATGACATTTTTTTCTTTAGCAGATTAATTTCATTTTGTACAGGCATCAGATGTAGCTTGAACCTTCTATTATAATTTAATTTTGTTTTAACACATCATTGGATAAACATTTACGTTATATCACAGAACAATGTTGCCTACGTCACAATGACTTATGTCAAGATTGTATTATATTGCTTGACATTACTTATGCTCAATTCCATTCGAAGGCATTTTTGAAGGAAAAATTGCCTTATTGTCTACACTTGTTGAAGGAAAATTAAATTACAAGGAATAAATTTAATTAAATAGCTGCCCAAGTTATACTGGTATAACCTGGCTTGAAGCAGCATAAAGCCTAAACCATCCCAACTAAGTTTATACAGTGTAACTTGGGTAGCTATTAAGTTCATTCTTTAAACTGATTATTTTCTTCAGAGAATTCTGGACCCTTGTGATAGACAAACCTGTATTCTCCAAAACATGTTTAGCTGTACATGTATTGAGTGTTTTTTACTATAATAACAAGAGATGTTTGTAAAACACTTATGCCCCCCTCCCCCCAAATTTGAATTTTTTTGTAAGTCCAAGGGGGCATAAATCTGTCAAAAATGGCACGATTGTATCCAAAACAGAACTTGACCTAGATATTCATCTGATTAATCTGTATATTAAATTTCATCTCAGTATGTGCAATGGTTGCAAAGAAAATGAACGGAAACTGCAAATAATTGAAATTTTTCCAAACTCCAAGGGGCATAACTCTGTCAAAAATGGTGCGATCTTACCCAAAACAGAACTTGACTTAGATATTCATGTGATATATCTGTATACCAAATTTGATTTCAGTATGTGCAACGGTTGCAAAGAAAATGAGCGGAAACTGCAAATAATTGAAATTTTTTCAAACTGCAAAGGGGCATAACTCTGTTAAAAATGGTGCAATCGTACCCAAAACAGAACTTGGCCTAGATATATATGTGATATATCTGTATACCAAATTTGATTTCAGTATGTGCAACGGTTGCAAAGAAAATGAGCGGAAACTGAAAATAATTGAATTTTTTTCAAACTGCAAGGGGCATAACTCTGTCAAAAATGGTGCAATCGTACCCAAAACAGAACTTGGCCTAGATATATATGTGATATATCTGTATACCAAATTTGATTTCAGTATGTGCAACAGTTGCAAAGAAAATGAGCGGAAACTGCCATTTTTGAAGGAAAAATTGCCTTATTGTCTACACTTGTTGAAGGAAAATTAAATTACAAGGAATAAATTTAATTAAATAGCTGCCCAAGTTATACTGGTATAACCTGGCTTGAAGCAGCATAAAGCCTAAACCATCCCAACTAAGTTTATACAGTGTAACTTGGGTAGCTATTAAGTTCATTCTTTAAACTGATTATTTTCTTCAGAGAATTCTGGACCCTTGTGATAGACAAACCTGTATTCTCCAAAACATGTTTAGCTGTACATGTATTGAGTGCTTTTTACTATAATAATTAATAATTTCTTTTAAGAATCTTGTGGGGGGGGGGGATGTTCTTTTTGTATACAACAAAAAATAAATTTGTTTAACATACAATATATATTTGAGCATTCTCATTAACAAGTAACTCCATTCAGATGACAAATAATAGCACTGTTGGAAATTCATGTCATTTTCACCTTAAAATGATTTAGCTAAATACATAAAATGGCAATTATTGATTGACTTTAAACAAGTTCACTAACAAACATCACGCTGCTGCACAATTACAATATTCAGAAGTCCCATTCACCTAGAATTCCCATTCACCAACCAAATTAACTTGCTCCATGTCTTCAACCATAGAATCTACTGCTTCATCTGCAACAAAAAGGGATCATATATGAATTTGATTTTTTTAAAAACTCATACATATAACTGATAAATACAAAGGCATGCCAGTAAGTCTGAAGTTCATCACACATACTTGTCCACCCCAAAACTTTACTTTGATCTCAAAAGTTCAATGTTGATTATTTTTATTTTAAATAGGAAAATAATAGTATTTGCTGATTTGTGCTATCCCTCTGTAATGTCTAAATGTCCTAGTTTTAGAAGTGAGGATTTTTAGCCAAACTGGCTAAAAATGTTGGTTTGCTAATCCTCTGTTATGCAGGCTTAAACCTCAATTTTGCTTTGCTTACTCTCAGTAACACTGGCTTAATTAGCCAGTTTGATAGGAGTGAGAGTCATCTGAGAGCCAGTTTGATTAGCTCACCTTCTGTAACACTGGTTAGGTTAGCCAGTTTGATAGGAGTTAGGGGCTGTTATCTTATCCTCTGTAACACTGGTTAGGTGAGCCAGTTTGATTTACTTACCTTCTCTATCACTGGTTAGGTTAGCCAGTTTGATAGGAGTTAGGGGCTGTAAGAGGTTGGGCAGGGCCTCTGTTGATCTTCTCTTCAATTGCTTAAACATGGAGTCAGTCAGAAGACTCTCAGCTGTAGGTCTGTTTAAGAAAGATAAAACAAAAATCATCTTCATACATAGATATAGTACATGTACATACAAATACACTAGTGATTGTCCTATTTTCTGTTCCAGTTTATCTATTAAAGGTTTGTCCTACTGCACTATAAATATTTATGTTTATTCAAGAAGCAACAGGTAGGCCTGTACCCCATTAATGAATTCCAGTTATTCGTAAGCATGAATGTATTAAACCATAAAGAATCTTCAGAGGGTAAAGGCTATGTAAGTTTCGTTAATCAAATACTCTATAGTTGAAGTGTTACCGATGGAAAAAATTTTCTTACCGACAATGGGGATTTTTCTCTAAGCATCTGTCCAACAAATTGTGAAAATGGGATGAGAACTTGCGAGCTTTTGCAATGGCCACAATATCAATTCCTCCATTCTCCATGTTTTCATTGTGTTGTGCTAAATAAATTAAAAAATAGTATAAATTTCAGTTTTTGCATTCTCTTCATATATGCAGACTTTACTTATATTTCTCTAAGCCAGCAGAATAAAAAAAAATTGGTTTTGATACAATCTTCACATAAAGTTATTCTTTATACAAGAAGTGGTAGATATCCAACTGAAATTAATTCGTCACTCAAACTGACCACTTTCATTTGCATTGAGATCTTTGTGAGCAGATCAAAGAATTTTCAGTGAAGAAATTGGGAAATTAAACAGAATTAATTAAGAACTGGGAGGATCACAGCATTAATTTCTTACCTTCCTCCTCCCCTGTCAGCTCCCCTATCGTGGTACAGTCAGGTAACATTGGCTTTGTTCCATTCACCTTCTCCAACAACATCTGTAAATATTAATATCATATATTAGAAGGTCTCATAACTAGAGTTTTCCCCTTTTATCTTAACAGGACAGTGCTTAGAGACTGAATCATGCATCTGAACGTCTCATTTTTTTCAAGTTGGTGTGAATTTGGAGGGGTGCACAAGATACAAATCCCTAAAATGCTCCTTAACTGTTTTGAGTTGGAAAAAATGCTTTAAAAAGAAATGCCTTTGAACCAATTTAGTGATTTGTACATGTACTATCAAAATCCATGAAAACACTCAATATTCTTTTCCTCTTTTACAGTGTGGATATCCTTTTGAGATGAGTAAACTATTTTTCTTATAACAAGGAATTTCCTTCATATTTACCTGGGTAACAGGCATATCTACCTGAGTAACAGGCATATCCTCAAAAGGAGGATAACCATTGGCCAGTTCCCAGCTGGTGATCCCAAAACTGTATATGTCAGATTTAGTATCATATCCTGACAAATTCTACAAGAGTAAGAACACATATAGATGAAGACTCAGCATTATTTTTTTTTTGTAAGCCAATGTTCATTATGAATTTATGCCAATTGAATAAATATGTAACCTAATACTCAAAAGTGGGAAAATATTTTCTACATAAAAGCTGCATATTTACTCTATGTCTTAATTATCTCCCTTCCAGAGAACATATTGCTCATAAGCTATAACCTTGTCAATTTAAAAAATTTTATTTTCTTTTACCAAGAAGAAGAATTTATGACAAAATTGGTTAGGTGTTTCTAGGGCAATGGATGAAAATGTAAACTATAATACATCTGACAAACTACAAGTATAGTTAGAAAATAAGATGCTAGACACATATTCCTTAGGCCCAGGTGTGCTAAAATCCAAATCATGTTTCTCTTTCAAATTTTACCTGTTCTAGAATTTCTGGACTGAGCCATTGTAAATCACCATTACAGGCATTAGGGTAATCGTAGACATGAGACCATTTCTTGCCGTGGTAAATCAGGTGATAGGCACTGCGTAGACCTGATAAACACACTTTACCATTATCCCCTATCAGAATATGACTAGCTCTTACACTCCTGAAAACAAGTAAAAGAAAGTTCAAAGTTAGAAACACATTTCCATTTTGGGTTCTCAAATTATGAACCAGTAACACTGCAGCAGCTAGCTCATATTACTAAATGCACAATTTGGGTATGTTACACAAATTACACAATTTTGTTAATAATAGAGAATCAAATTTAGTACTTATGAAAGAAAACTGAGGTCTTCAATAAAAATTGATTAATTTCATTACAAATAAAATACGGTACCTGTGGATTATCCCTCGATTGTGAAGATAGTCTAAAGCGCTCGCTACATCTCTTAGTATGTAGGCAATGGCTGCCTCAGGTAATCCTCTTTTAAAGTAAGCATGCAGGACATCTCTAGCAGACCCTGTCAAATAAACACTTAGACTTTACTTTAATATCTCAATTAAGTCAATCTCATGTATCTCGTAATCTTAACATGCAATTTTTGTAGTCCAAAATTTTCATGAAATGACGTTATATGGATTTTCATGAAATGTTATATCATTCAAATTTTTGTTCTGGTAGAGGAATCAGAAAACTGGAACTTTTGCTACCTACAGATATTTATTTGATCTACATTTAATGAAATGGTTTTTGATCATTGTACATTAAATTGCAGAAGAAGGTGCAGCAATATATAAATAATACTCCATAGAGAATAGTCTAACAAGTCCTCTCTAAAACTAGGATATTTGTAGCTTTCTTACCATATCCCAGTAGAGGTAAAACAATCCACAGTTCTTTATCATTAACAAATGTAGAGTGGTATTTCACGATGTTATCATGGTGCATCTGTCTGCATAGAATCACTTCATCCTGAAAAGAGAGAAACAGCATTGAACCAAGATGACAAAACACTGCCAGAATAATATTGATTATCATCAGATTGATTTTTTTTCACCCCTTTAGGCCATGTTTAAATAACTGTCTGGTTGCCTTCTCCCTACAGACTGGCTAAAAATGGCACGACTCAAACTTTTTTTGGCCTCCAAAAAGCAATTATTTTTTATAGGTACTCTAGAAGATATAGCTTTACAAATTGGCATTGAAATTGAAATTATTTTAGAAGAAATATTTTGTTTCCTACTTACCAACCCAATATTTTCAGTCGGAGTAGGGAGAGGGCAACCAAAATTCTTTTGAACTTGGCCTTACCTGAAAAACTTTGAATTCCACAGGACTCCCTTCGATATCAATCCGTTTGATGGCCACACTTTTCCCACTTGGGATGTGTTGGGCAAGATGGACCGTTATAGAGCCAAATGTTCCTCTACCTGTTTCCATAGAAATAAAAATAAAGCAGTCAAACCTTGTTATCAGAACTCAATGAAACTGAAAGAAATACTTTTAAATATCTCAAGATTCAATTTGAGATATTGAGGTGAAAATTCTCACAGCAAAAAGGTTGAAAATTCCAATTCACATCAACATATCTGTGATATTCAAGATACTGACATTTCAGATACATGTACATGTACTAAAGTACTGTACATGTACCAGTAAATGTTGTATTATAGCTCATTTCATGAATCTTTATACATTCTTTTAATTTGCTCAATAAAGTGAACAGACCTACCTATGACATTATGGAGTTGATACTGTGAGACGTCTGGTTGCCATGTTATTGGATTTCTTAGGTTATCACTGTCCTGACTACCAAAGCTTTGTGAGCCGTGCTTTGATGCCTGGAAAAAAAAGTATGCATGCTAATAAAATTTACACCAGTCTTAGCTCTTCATCTCCTTAAATAAGATGAAATAAACATATTGAAATCCTAAATAGAATGTATTAAAATTTTCCTTCATTTTTGTAATTTTTTTTTTAACAAGATGTTATTCATATTAAAAAAATATATTTCAACAGTATTCTGAGAATTTGTCATAAATTCAGATATGAAATCAACTCAGAGAATTTGTCATAAAATCAGATATGAAATCAACTCATAAAATCTGATAGTCTTGAACTAAAAAATGAATGAAAAAGTGCAAATTGTTATTTACTTTGGGGAAGACACAAGTGTACTTGTCTTTATGAACAAGAACAAAATGATAATTTGAAAAATGTAAAATTATTCCTCAAACAATTAAAGGAAACAATTAAATTTTCCAAATGAAAAAAAAAAACATCCAAAAAAAATTAACAGAACTGTCGGCAGGGTTTGTTTGTTTGTTTTTTTTTTTAAAGGGATGATGAATCTCTTTTCATAATACACATACTAGCATTAGAAATATAAGAAGAATTGAAATGATATGCTTACCATTATGAAATTCAAGAGCCTGATGAAAATTCAAACAACAATTTGAAAATAAATCCATAATGGACCCAATTAAAAGAGATATTTTTAAAATGCCAGCATCAACACCTACAGTTCTACCACCATAAGAACAAAGAAAGCAAAATTAACCTCAGCGACAACAAAGTAAAAACAACACCTATGTAACGTGTGTAATGTTCTACCAGATAATTTAAAATATTTCTAAAAGTTGTAAAGGTGTATCGATCAAAATGATACTATGACTAAAAGTCTAAAACTAAAACAATTTTCAACTACGTTCTCTAATAAGTATTGAGGATGTACATTACATGTACCAAAGGAACTCAATTTGAGTTCAATAGCATGATCATTCGCTGCTTCCAACATTATTCTTCTTTACAAATTACTAAATATACTTTTTAAACAGAGAATTCAGAAGAACATGAAGAAGAGAAATAAAGAGCCTTTGAAGATTCAGCATTTGTATGATGAGATTGGAAAAGGAATTTGGTTGCAAATCAATCAAACTGTTTGAAAGAGAGAATAAAATACAGTAATATTGCAGCAGGAAAAAGGAGTTTCCCCCTTTCTGGAGTCCATGATTCCTGAACATGACCAATGCATAAATTAAATAGGGACAAGAGAAGCTTTCATAGAGATTGTATACCTAATTTATTGACAATCACATTATCCAGAAAGCAAAGAGATTCCCTCATTTTAAAACAGAAATATACATATACAGCTGACAAATCTAGGTGCCATGCAAGCAATATCCTTAAGAACAGACAGATGGACAAACATTTTCTGATTTACAAAGTGAATACCACTGACCATACTTATAACCATGATAAGAAAATGACATAAAACAAATTTATACAAAAAATAAAAAGATCACCTATAGTTAAGAGTGAATGAAACAACAAGCATTAGGACAAAACATGAAAGTTAAAAGTTAAAAGTGACTGAATTTACAAACATAGGTCGCTTTATTCTATGGTTAAGAAGAGTGAGACATTAGCACATGTTGACAATATTACTACAAAATCATGCATTATTTATCCTGATATTACCTTATGCATGTTCACCCTTTATTAAGGGATGTTTTTTTTATAAATATATTAGTAGATTATCTGAAATATTAACAAATTATTAATTGAAATACAGGTATTAAATGATGTCTTAAATGTTTTGTTATAAGAGTAAGACTCTCTAAGAGATCTCAGATGACATAAAACACTAAATATTAACTAGAACTGTCAAATCAGGACAAAATACCCCCCGCTGGGTTTTTCAGAAGTAAGTTTTTGCATAATAAAGATATGTATCAAACATGAATTATAAAATTTTTCTTCCAGTGACCTTGAACTTCCCCAAATGACCTTGGGTCAAGGTCATGACACACCCATGGGTCATAGGCAATCTTTGAGTGAAATAAGAACCTACCAAGTTTATCAATAAGAAAGATATGGACCAGACACGAATTATGAAATTTTTCTTCCAGTGACCTTGAATTTCCCACATGACCTTGGGTCAAGATCATGACACACCCTTGGGTCATGGGCAATCTTTGTGTGAAATGAAAACTTACCAAGTTTATCCTTAAGAAAGATATGGACCGGACACGAATTATTAATTTTTTCTACCAGTGACCTTGAACTTCTCCAAATGACCTTGGGTCAAGGTCATGACACACCCTTGGGTCGTGGTCAATCTTAATGTGAAATGAAAACCTACCAAGTTTATCCATAAGAAAGATATGGACGGACAGGAATTATGAAATTTTTCTTCCAGAGTCCTTGAACTTCCCCACATGACCTTGGGTCAAGATCATGACACACCCTTGGGTCATGGGCAATCTTTATGTGAAATGAAAACCTACCAAGTTTATCCTTAAGAAAGATATGGACCGGACACGAATAATTAATTTTTTCTCCCAGTGACCTTGAACTTCTCCAAATGACCTTGGGTCAAGATCATGACACACCCTTGGGTCATGGTCAATCTTTATGTGAAATGAAAACCTACCAAGTTTATCCATAAGAAAGATATTGACCGGACACAAATTATGAAATTTTTCTTCCAGTGACCTTGAACTTCTCCAAATGACCTTGGGTCAAGATCATGACACACCCTTGGGTCATGGTCAATCTTTATGTGAATTGAAAACCTACCAAGTTTATCCATAAGAAAGATATAGACCGGACACAAATTATGAAATTTTTCTTCCAGTGACCTAGAACTTCCCCAAATGACCTTGGGTCAAGGTCATGACACACCCTTGGGTCATGGGCAATCTTTGTGTGAAATGAGAACCTACCAAGTTTATCCATAAGAAAGATATGGACCGGACACGAATTATGAAATTTTTCTTCCAGTGACCTTGAACTTCCCCAAATGACCTTGGGTCAAGGTCATGACACACCCTTACGTTATGAGCAATCTTAGTGTGGAGTTGTAGATTCTAATGTCCCTCTGTAGGAAAGATATGGACCGGACACGATTGCACAGACAGACGGACAGACAGACAGACGGACAGACGGACAAGGTGATTCCTATATACCCCCCCAAACTTCGTTTGCGGGGGGTATAAAAAAAAAACTAGTACTTTAAAAAAAGTTGTGAGAGGCAAATAAGAATAAATTTAATAAAGATTAAGCATATTCGTCAATGTTCAGAAAAAAACTTTTTATAAAATGCTCAGGGTTGTCTCCAAGACCTGAGGGCCGGGGAATTTCCCCCGCCTATACTGATGTAATCCCACAGTTATTTTACATGTAGTATTCCTCCTTAAATCCCAACTAGGAGAGGAACCCAAGATCCCCTTTTACTTTACTATTGTCCCCTATTATTTCAATTCTTAGGGACAATGCTGTTTTTATAGGGTGATATTTTAGTAAGACTTTTGAAAGAATCTATTCTGAAATAGATCAAACTATGTCATGATTGTAATAGTAGCTGCTATGGGGTAGAACATGATCTTGAGTAAAATTTTTCAAAAAACACAGGTTATTTTAAATAAATCCTCCAACTGTATTTGTAAATTTCTGATGTTATAATAATTAAAGTGGATTAATGATTATCAGCTCAAAAACCATTTATTAGCAAGATGATTTATTTTCATAACTGTTTACAATGAAAACTTACCACATTCATTGGTTTGTAATAAGGAGCATTTCCACCAGAGTCAAGGGTCCGAGACTTAGTACAAGATGCACAATTCTGCAATATTAAAAGACAATTTGTCAATGTAATTAGATTTTCCCTACCATTATATCTTTGCTTATTTACTATTACGACAAAAAAAATCTTTTTCGATTAATTTTACTTAATGTAAAAAACCAATACAATATGTCAGGGGTTCTAAGTCTATGTGTAGCCAAAGGACCGCAGACAAACTGCATCTGATTTTATTTGAGCGATTTCTTTATATACATGTAGTAAGCATCAATCAAATTCCCATTTTATAAGACTTTAAAAAATTGTCTGTCATTATTAACAAGCTTTGTTATAAATATCTCGATATATTTACCATTCTAACAAAGGCTTGATTTTCAATTTTTATTTTAAACACTGTATTAAAATTCAAGTGTAATCAACTTTTACCATCAGTACACATATGGAATATGTTAAATGACTACTTCTTCTCTGCAGCTGTAACCTACCAGTGACATTAGGGATCAGCACATTATAGCACCTGTAATGACAAAATCTATATTTAGAACAAGTACAGTCAAATCTCACTAATCAGGAAACAATAATAAGGGGTGCTTCTCCTTCTGTACAAAATTTCTGGGGAACAAGTTGACATAAAACGTACTTCTCTTTAACGTAGATCATGATGCATCATTAATCCAGTACACAATGAATATTGGAAACAAAACCATGCAGATAAACAAATGTACTACAGTTTACATTACAATGTATGTCTTTTGGAAAATTTCTGAAAACTGTAAGACATTAACGACATTGTTAGTCCAAAGTTTGGTATTCAAATATAAATGTTTTAATTTGATCATTCAACTGTGAATCATCTGGTCATTCTGTATGAGAATGTCCAAACAATTGATAATTAGGCCTACTCTAAATATCTATTCCTGTCGAACTTGCACATTTTCAAGAGAATTGAACAACAAACCCAAATTAAACTCACCATTCAAGTTCGAGTGTATTTCGGGCTTCTTTGCTATCTTTTATTCCCTTCAGTGGTAATTTATTGTGTCTTTAATTAGTCTAAATTACACCTATGAGTTGCTCGTAAATTTTGTGACTTTAGTCAGAATTTTCTCTGCATACTTTTCTAACTTCTTTCAACCAAAGAGTAAATTTGGTAATGCGTACGTAAACATTTCGGATTTTCAAAAGGTTGCGCTTCCTTTTCTTCACAAGCCAGTGTCGGTTTCGAAACTTTTAATATGATGGGGGGGGGGATTCTGACAGAGAGACACTTCGTATGAGACTTTTAAAAGATTGATATAAAAAAATAAGTCCAAACTCAAAAATTAAAGTCATGAAGGGGAGGGGGCGTGGGTATGTGGACCTTTCTGTTATTTTCTGAAACTTTTTCAGGATAGTAGATTTGCCTCTTTTGAAACTATTGACACTTTTTTGTAAATACCAATAACAATAGACTATAGTAAAAAAAAAAGTGAACACCTCTCCCAGCTTTTAATGGCTTTGAAGACAACTTTTCGGTATAGATCGATGGGTATAACTTGCAAGCCACGGGTTTCAGTTGTATTCAATCTATTTCTACAAAAGTTTGTGGAAATAGAAATGACAACAGTGGCTTACGACGATGGGTATATATATATTTATATATCAATATCAATTCTTTTTAATTTATGACATTTAGGCATTAAATTCTTAGGCTTTCTTTATTCTACTTCTTGAGATTATTATGACCTTTTCCTCAATTCTATATATGCTTATGCCATACGTTTTCGAAGTCTCAGGATTTCCAGAAGAAATTAAAAGTTATCAGAAGGAAAACATTGTATGTCGATTGTTTTGCTGGCAATAACTTGTCTTCGTGATCAGCTACAGCCATCCTGTCACGCTTGAAGCATTGCTGATTCTGCATTCAACAATGTACAAGAAGATTATGCAGGAAAAAAATATAAAGCACCATTAACTGGGGATTTTTAGCATATGTATATTGCACACGAAAGAAGATTGATATCGAAAATGACTTTTGCTATTTAAATCATAGCAGAACATCCTAGATCAATACGACTTTAGATTATTGAATTGCGGTGCAACTTGAAGCGGAAAATAATGAATAGAGTGCATGTATTTCCCTAAAATCAAACTTCTGATTCAAAGGAGCATGTGATAAAACTATTCAAGTAAACGTTTGAAGGATATTTAAGTTCAGAGCAACTTGAACATGGCATTTAAACCTTCATATGTAAACAAAACCAAAGATTGTATATTTAGGTTTTTATAGACAAAGCAAGTCGAAACACCTCTGAAAATCAAACCGCCGAGCTTTATAATAAAGCACGTTTTGCCCTAATTAAACAAAAGAAAACAATGAATGACGAAGGACTTTAATCATCAATTTATAGTTCTGCAAATATGGATACTCTTTATTGCATTGGAGTTTATAAACTCGGAGAAAGCAATGCAGCAAGAATTTTTATTTTCCGTATGTGGATTGGCTACGGTTTCGATGCTGCTGAGATCGCCATGGCTTGGATTAACACGGGCTTCAGCTTCATGAGTGACCATTGGAGGAATGTGTTTTTTGCCTATTTGGCTCTGATTTTTGTGGCAGCTTTAGTTTTGACAGCTCTGATCTCACGATACGAAAGCAAAGCAGACCGGGTGGTGTATTTAATAGGATACTTCAAAATGACGGCTACTGTCACGGCCTGTTTCATTTTCTTTCAATTATATTTTCAAGACAAGAGGGACCCGTTGACGTTATTTCTGATGGTGGTCACGGGTGCCGATATTGGAATGAACTTCATAGAAATGGCTGCGGGATTCGCTGGGTTAGACCAGAACAGAATTGCTCCTATAATAGGGTCTGATACTTCGAGGTGAAGCTTTCTTCAACCTTGTAATATTTTAGTGCCAAACGGAAATTAATACATATCTTTTACTAATTTTTGTGATATTTCGTTTTTTTTTTTACACTCAAAGCTACGCAATGGATTTTCTGCATGGAAAGGAGCTCGGAAAAGAAAAATAGTCCACAAATAATCAAATACGTATTTTATATACTTTGTGTATTAGTTAATCTAGATACACAAATATTTAATGTATATATGTATTTTACAGGAATAAAATATCACTTAAAGGAAAGGTTAAAAAAAATTGTTATGTTTTCCAAATTAGATAAAATAAAACATTTCTGTTCAGTTTATGGCTCATAATAAAGATAAGAAATCTAAATGCTTGGTAAACGTATTGAATTTCATTTAAAACTGACAGTGTTTCCTGTATATTTGGATAACAGTGGTATATTATGTAAATGTTTCCTTTTAAATTCTCGCTAGTTTATGATCCAATTTTACCTGGAATATAGAGTTCTGACAACAAAGATTTCAGATGAGATATCACTTCAAATTTTTTTTCTGTCTTTTAATTTCATTTTAGTGAACATATTTCTGTTCTGGATGAGATTATGAAAAATAATTAGTCAGTTTAATTTCACTGCTTGGAAAATTATCATTTACTACAAAGGTTGACATACTTTTTTTATAACGAAAAATAGAACCACTCTCTAACTTTATACACTATTTAACTTAACATAAACAATACATGTATCGTATTCTGTAAAATATTTTAAAATTGGGTAGCAAACACTGCCTAAAACACCCTCTTTATGCACAATTCCACCTTATAGCCACCTTTAACTTTCTCCCTCGGATCGTTGCTACCCCGTTTGGAATGTTCACACAATCAATCTTGGTTGCTGCACTCAGATATTTTTGAATGGTCATTTTGTTGTTAGGTTAGTTTACACAGCAGTTGTTTGCTAAGCTCAACCTATCAATCTGATTAAATACCCCCGAGTGTTGGAGATATGTTACATAACTACAGGTTAACATACCTGTACTAGATTCTGGAACCAATGCAATGATTGATTGATTGATTCTGAATAAAATCTGTATGCATAGGTCTGGAAGTATTTTAATGCATATAACATTGATGTTTCTTTACATACACTTTATTTATATTAAAAAAGGTCATTCACTATATATCCCAGTCTATCTTACATGTAACTGCTTTAAGGAAGCTCTAACCAATGCACACAATGTGGAGCACATGCCCAGTGGTCATAAATGTTTGGCCAGTACCTAATTGGCAAAAAATGCTGGTTCAAGCCTCCCTGTGGGCATGTGATGTTGTGTTCTGAGATAAAGATAAGGTACTTGATCTGCATTGTATTGGTCCATCCAACTGCAGTGGGTACTGTCTACATTGGGGGGGGGGGGG
>PRKT01000993.1:38786-81520 GCA_003671525.1 Saccostrea glomerata
GGGGGGGGGGGGGGGTGGAAGGACTGAAAGGGGAGGGTATGGTCCATGGGAAGGATTTGGGAAGATTGGGCATCCACCAAATTTTTTTTTGTAAAAATGGTCCAAAAGGGGCATTTTCTAGCATTTAAAATTGAAGTTGTTAGTTTTTTTTCTTGTTTTCACAGGGTTTTGCTGGACATACATATTTTATAGTGAGGGCAGTGAGCAGCGCGAAGCAAACTCAATAGACTAATGTGTAAGAACAGAGAAAATTGGGAATGAAATCTGTACATATGTCAATCAAATTTTTGTATGAAACCTTTCCAGAATTCCTTTGCTACCAGGATTCCATGCGATAATGGTGAATAAATAAATAGCATAAAAAAGACCGCAGGTTTGTAGAAATCTTTAAAAGAACAAAAATTGCATTAGGTCTATAGTTTCAACCAGATGCTCAGCTGTCTCCGTAAGCTATGAAAAGTTCCATTACGCAATCGTAACTAGCAATTTCCATAACCACAAATATCGGTTACGGAAAAGGGCAAGCGTGATTTGTGTGCTTCATTACATCGTGTGATGTCACAGCTAGTTGAGATGTTTGAAGTGGCTGATCAATGTTTCAATGTTTGAAGAGTGTTTTGATGGTACAATTGTGCTCGCTCTAAAGTCAGTAAAGCCTAAAGGTCACACCTTAAAACATATTATCCCTGAATGAAATATAAAATTACTTTCTAAATAAAAAAATGAAATATATAAACAGGGACCTATATACTAGTTAGTATATAGGTCCCTGAAATAAATGATTTTTATGCGATACATTACTTACAACTTTGAAGCATTTCTGTCAGCGTCTCAACGGCAGCTTCCTCTGCTCTCTCGAAACCCACCTCAGATGTCAAGGCACTGACTGCTACCTTTAAGGCCTTTCTACATGATTCTGCTCGTGCATCAGACTCCAAAGACATCGTCAAATTGTAGATGTTACAATTCAATTTTTTTTTTACTCAGGACGCCGCCATCTTTAATCCTGTTACAATAAAATACCGATCCCGATGCTTATTAAAAATAAAACATGAGATTTTATTTTCAGATTAAATATGATGATACAGATAAAGATTTTTTACTGGCATATGAATTGAATAGCAAAATAAAACAGTTTACCATGAATAATAATAACTAATAGGTTGCCAATAAAAAAATATTTTATGTATTCTTCGTACGAGTTAACCTTATATAGACATTGCGCGGGAAAATGAAAACTAGAAAAGTGGACGTCTTTGCTGCCAGTTAATGTGTAAATATTTTAGTCACATGTAACAGAACTTTTAATATCTTTTGTGAAATATTTTCCAAATGTATCTATAGCTTACATTTTTTGGAAAGTTCTAAATCTATGTCAAAGTCTATATGCCCCACAAGACTAGACAGACTTGGAAATATATCCAGAGGGCCATTCTTTGCTTGGTCTTTTCTTCACCACCAGCTAGTCCAACAGTGTCATCATCAGCTTCCCTGTCAGATTCTCCACCCGACTCTCCATACAGGACTTCTCTGCTCTTTTAAACAACAGAAGAAGAGACATCATCTTTGACCATCAACAAGGGAGAGGATTGGCCAGTTCTTCAACTACCTGAGTGAACGATCAGGCTCTATCCTTGTTTCTCCCATAGCACTCCGTCTCCTTCTTCCCCTACCTCTTCTCAAAACTCTTCATTCCCTCACACTTCCTTTGCATCTATTTCCTTTCCTCCTGTCACATCTGTATCTGCTTCCTCTCCTCTATCTAGCTCACGTTCCTATAATTTATCCCCATTCACTGTTCATGCATCTACCTCCTCTCCACTGATCACATCTGCATTTGTTCCTGTTCTTAGCTGATTCTCTCATCCTTCATCATCTCCAAGCTCTTCCCCTGCATCTGCTTCCACTTCTGTCACAAACTACTACTGTGTCCTTTCTGCTGTCTAACTCTCATACCTATTTATCAGTTGCAACCTCATTTACTTCATCTGTCAAAAATCAATCTGACTCCATTCAAACTTCACATACAACACCAGCTATTCACCATTCTCAACCTGAAACAGAACACTTCTAGTCACATTTCAGAATAGGAGAAAAAATTATCAGAGGATATTGTGAATCTTATTGTTACGGGGGTTCTTTTGATTTCTTACTTCTTTAATTGAAAAGATGTTGTAGTTTCATAGAATTTATTGGAAGTCTATCAGTCATCAATTGCAAACATATGGCATAGCAAGGCACAGCATAAATTAATAGGTATCCTTATTCAGGATTAAAGCTATGATATTTCCTTTTTCAGGAATGGTTGCCTTATTCAGGACTTTCACTTGGCATCTATTTCCTTATCCAGGAACTATGGTTCTTATTCAGAACCCTCGAGCCAACAGACTAACAAATTAACAAAAATCATGGTTTATATACAAGTATAATGATCACGTGATTAAATTAAAGCGACATCTACACATTACAACAAGGAACGATAATCAAGACATGAAATAAACATTCAAAGTTATTAAACATATTATGTATAAAATCACAAAAAAGCATTATCTATTAAAGTCTCTATATATAAAGTCCATAACATAACCCACGCCTCCTTAAGATTCGTCCCGAATCACGAAAATAAACGAAAATAGTGTCACAATTTAAAAAGTCAATAAAATGTTCACATCATAACTCGAATTCGGTCCATTCCGTCTCCGAAATTCGCCTCTTCTTCATGGTAACTCCGCTGCACTGGGTAGGTGCATCGCACACGGTAGGTGTCTCTCGGTCACACTGCACAGCGGCATCCTTCTGTAGCAATCCTGTCCTCGCTTCACAACTTATGGATGTCTGTACATGGCTGTGTGTCGCTGGTTTGTCTCTCTTTGGGGTGAAGACAGGCATCGGCTGAGTGCGGCGCCGGATCGTACAATCATCCTCAGGTTTTTGCCTCGGTTTCTCCTGGTTTGTGTTTTCTGAATGTCGACGCTCGTAATGTCTCTTCATATCGGCCGTTCTTTCTGACATATACTCACAGCGGTCACACTTGATTCTTTTGTTGTGCTTTTGGCCAATATGCTCTAAAACTTCTTCAGGAGTCTGGAACATCTCGATACAAAGTGGACACTTATGCATAGCGGTTACTTTCCTTACCGTATGCTTCGTCCTCGCCATCCGACTGCAAGACTGCAAATGAGAAAGAGTGGACTGTCCTCTCTTTGATGTCTTGTCTGATTCCCTCACGTGGTACAGTTGAAAATCTTCAAAGTGTCTGGGCTTTCGGCATCACCTTTTAGATCGGGTTGTCATTTCGCTGTGTATCTTTTGATCTTCCGATTCTGCAGCGTCATTAACGTCTACGGTCTCAGCGTTGTACTCAATGTACGGAGCACTGATAGGGTCAATAATAACGTCTGGAACGTGTGATGTTTCAGTGGCATCTTGTTTCCTGAAATTTTGAGTTGTAGGTTCTTGATTTTCCTCGCGACTAATGTAAGGCTTTAACCTGTCAACATGAACAACCAGATACTCTTTGCCCTCGACTATCTGATATGTAACATCGCTGAATTTCTTTAAAACTGTGTAGGGTCCTGTCCACCACATTTGGAATTTCGGTGAAATGTCTTTAATCCGCCTTGGAGTATACAGCCATACTTTGCTACCGACATCAAACTTCTTCCAGGAAAGCTTAGAATCATATCTAAGTTTTTGTCGTCTCAAACTTTCACCCAAATTCTTCCTAGCTATGTCATATGCCAACACCAATGAATCTTCAAGGTGAGTAATATACTGGTCTGTCGATTTCTTCTGCGCTGGCAGTCCAGCCAGTAGTTCCACGGGAAGTACAATTTCTCGTCCAAACGTTTAATAATTGGGAGTAAATCCTGAACTTTCGTGTTGTGCAGCCCTATATGCCATACAAACTAATTGCAGGTGATCATCCCAATTTTTCTGGTTTGAGTCGACGTACGCAGCAATCATATTCTCAAGTGTGCGATTCATGCGCTCGACCATACCATCACATTGGGGATGGTAAGGGGTCGTTCGTGTCTTATTGATTTCAAGTATTTCACACAGTTGCTGGAATAATCTCGACTCGAATTGACGTCCTTGGTCGGTATGTAGCGTTCTGGGTACCCCAAATTTGGTGACAAAATTGTCAATGAATGCTCGGGCTACAGTCTGTGCCTCCATATCCTGTAATGGGACGGCTTCTGCCCATTTGGTGAAGTAATCTTGAATCACCAAAATGTACTTATTTCCTCTGTTTGATGTTGGCACAGGTCCCAAAATATCCATGGCAACTCTTTCTCCAGGCTCACCGACTCCCGTTACTTGCATGGGTGCACGTGGTGTTTTACCATATTTCTTTCTCTTAGCACATTTGTAGCAGGATGCACACCATTTTCTGACATCTCGGTCCATTCCTGGCCAATAAAACTTTTGTTTAATTTTTGTGAGAGTCTTTTGTCTTCCTAAATGCCCACCTGATGGTGCATCATGACAATACTTCATAATCGTCGGTCTGAGGGAATATGGTACTACAGCTTGCTCTTTCTGAACTTTCCCATTATTAGTGTACCAATCTCTATAGAGAATTCCATCTCTAATTGACAATTGGTCAAATTGAGCCCAATATGCTTTCAAACTCACGCTACATGTCGATATTTTGTTCCAGTCTGGCTTTTTGTTATTCTCAATCCACTTCTTCACTTCTGCTATTTCTGAATCATCTGCTTGCTGTCGCTTTATATCATGCTCTGACGTTTTCATGGTAATTGCTGCAACTGGCTTCATATTGCATTTGTTCTCTGACATAGCCGCGTGATCAATCCTTGAGAGTGCGTCAGCATTTCCATGTAGCCTACCAGCTCGATGGCATATCTCAAAGTCATACTCCGATAACGTATCCAGCCATCTGGCCAACTGTCCTTCTGGTTCTTTGAAGCTCATCATCCATTTCAAAGCGCTGTGATCCGTGCGTAACACAAAATGTCTGCCATATAGATATGGTCTGTACGCTTTGATAAAATGTACAACTGCTAACAGCTCTTTTCATGTGCTTCCATAAGAGATGACTCTTTCAATTCCGTCTTTTGATTGACTCAAAACGGCGCCAATGCCCACGCCAGACGCATCCGTGTCTAGAATAAATGTTTCAGAAAAGTCTGGCAGTGCAAGAATGGGTGCTGTGGTCAGTGCTCTTTTGAGGTCTTGGAAAGCCGTTTCACACTCTTTAGTCCATAAGAACTTCTTATCTTTGTGCGTCAGATTATGTAATGGACTAGCAACGGTGGCAAATCCCTTCAGAAATCTCCTGTAATAAGAGCATAATCCGAGGAAACTGCGTAGATTCCCTACATTAGTTGGTGTTGGCCAAGTTTGTATGCTCCTTACCTTTCCTGGGTCAGTTTCAACACCTTGTTCTGTTATGATATGGCCCAAGTACGATACTCTGTGTTTAAACAAACTGCATTTTTTACTTCTCAGTCTAAGTCCTGCTGCATGGAGTCTTTTAAATACCGTGTCAAGTCTCTCTAAATGTTGCTCAAATGTAGAACTGAACACGATTATATCGTCCAGATAAATTAAGCAGATATCCCATCTCAGGCCAGCGCAGACAGTCTGCATGAGTCGTTCAAATGTTCCTGCTGCATTACATAAGCCAAAGGGCATTACGTTAAACTCGAAAAGTCCCCTATGTGATGTGAAGGCGGTCTTCTGCTTGTCATGCTCGTCGACTTCTATCTGCCAATACCCGCTCATCATATCTAGTGTAGAGAACCACTTCGATCCCCCAAGAGCATCCAAAGACTCATCAATCCTAGGTAAAGGGTACGCATCCTTTACCGTTACATTGTTCAGTCTCCTAAAGTCAATACAGAATCTTAGAGTTCCATCCTTCTTACGTACAAGTACGACTGGACTAGCCCAAGGACTTGAAGACGGTCTGATAATATTATTTGTAAGCATGTTATCTATTTGGTCGTCAATTTCTTTCTTCAGATGGAATGGAACGCGTCTTGGCTGTTGGCGAATCGGCTTTTCATTTTCCGTATTGATTTTGTGTTTGATCAAGGTTGTGTGCCCTTGATCAGCACCCTTTTCAGCAAAAAGCTTAGCATGCTTTAACAGGAAAGATTGAGCTTGCTTTCTTTGGCTTGGCGAAAGGTTCTCAGCGTCATCTAGCAAGTTTTGAATATGGCCGGGTAGACTCGTATCTTGCGTTGGCTCTTCATTGTTTGAAGGTAATGTAGTTCTTATTGGCTCAAATACCCCTGCCACTGTCCCTTTATATACAACTAATGGATCATCATGTAGATTAAGGATCCTCAATGGAACAGCACCGCCAGCGTCTGCAGATACCAGTGATCTACCCATCATGGTTTTTGTCTTCTGGCTAAAAGTCTGGCATGGTTCCACAATCCCAAATAATGGTAATGGTCTCTTGCTGTCCCTATTTATCACATTTCCCATCACTATGCACTCACTTCTGGCTGGTATAACTGAAGTTTCATGAAGGGAAACTCTGCAACATTGCATATTTTGCTCCAAATGTACATTGATCTCTTCGTATTCGAACTTCAGGGTCATTGATTTAAGATCCAGCATACATTTAATATGCTCAACCATGAAGTCTAGTCCTAAAATACCAGATCCTCTAATTGCTGCTACGACCGCTTCGTGTTTTATAGTCTTCTCTCCTATTCTAAATTCGAAAATTGTCGACCCTTTCGTTTCTAATGTCTTTCCATCTGCTAAAGTGAGTACATGACGTGTTGCTTGCAATTCTGGCTGACTTGACGCAGGAATTGCATCATAGGTTTCATAAGATACTATTGTAACAGAAGCTCCAGAGTCTACGATGAAATTAGCGTCTATTCCATTTACATTGGTTGGGATATAGAGTCCAGAGTCTATTGATGTCAAGCAACCGCTCCTTATCTGACAGGTTGGTACTGACGACTGGTCAGACTTCTTCTGTGTTGACTCTTGCTCATTATGGGTCTTTCTCTGTCTTTCTCTCTGTGGACACTCGCGGCTTATGTGCCCCTTTTGATTGCAAGTGAAACAAACGATGTCACTCCTTGATGTTCGTTTGCCACCCCTACTTCGCTGTGCTTGACCCCTCCATTGCATCTGCTATTGCATAAGCTGCTTCAATTCCTGGAGCTCCGACTTGAGTTTCCTTAGTTCTGTGTCTTTGTCATCATTCTGTGTACTACAGTTCTCTGTATCTACTCTTACCATCTTGCTCCATTTTCCGGTTCTCTTTTCTTCTGCTCTCATACACGCATCAAGCTCCACTGCAATCTGTAATGTTTCATCAAAGGTCACAGGCCGTGCACGCATAATTTTCAAACGGACTTCAGACTCTGTCAGCGAATTTAAAAAGCTGTCTTTTGCTAACGTATCCAACACCTCTTGTGGCGCCTTTGGGTAAGCCAAAGTGACTAGTCGTCTAACTGCTTGTCCCAGCTCCAACAGTGATTCCCCTGGTTTCCTCTGTCTCATTCGCAGCTCAGACTTGTATAGTTCTTCAATATTTGGTGGTGCAAATCGCTTTTCGAGTGCACCAACGAGATCTTTGTAATTATCCTTCTTTTCTGAGCTTAAATTACTTAGGACTTGTTGTGCTGCACCTCGTAAGCTTACTGCCAAGAAAAGACATCTCTCCTTCTCTTTCCATTCGTTTAGTTCTGCGCAGTACTCAAAATGAACTTTGAAATCCATCCATGGTGATGTGCCGTCAAAATTTGATGGTGTTATCTTTGGCCTGTGAAACTGTACATCTTTAGATATACCTGGCGGTGAATCACGGTTTTCTGCGTGTGCCAACTCTCGATTAGTACTTTGATAACTATCGGTAGATTTTGTATTTGTATCAGCGGCAATACCTTTGCCTTTACTCTCTTCACTCGATTTTTCTACCGCTTTGGCGTCTGTCACTTTCTTGAAATCTTCTTGTAATCGTATAACTTCATTTAATGTCGCTAATAAATCATCCTGTAACATTTCTATTGACTACCTATTCGTCTGTACTGTTACGTCTTCTTTCTTGTCTTGATTACTTGTAGATAACTTAAAAGATGTCATTCGTCCTGATTTCGTCTCTGACTTTGCTGAGATTGGATATTCATTGTCCTCATATTCTGCTGGATCCAGGAACGATCTGTCCAGTACCGGCGTACGACCTCTTGATCTAAGTATACCTCTTGGCATTCGACTATCATGCGGCGTGCGCAACATGCTCGCACCTCTTTGCGAACGCATTTCCTCAGGCAAACGCACACCTTCACTTGGTCCCTTGCCTGCGAAATAAAGATTCTCGTAATCCCATGATAACCTTGGAGGACTCTCTTCTTCCACCATCTTAACATCTGGGGTATCTTCAATGCCAGAGTCGCGCATTGGTTTCCGTCTTGTGCGCCGCTTCGCTATATTACTCCAATTCTGTTTTTCTTTTTCTTCCCCTCCTGATGCCATTTTGTATGGAGGCTGATAGTTTCCAATCCCGACGCTGCCACCAATTTGTTACGGGGGTTCTTTTGATTTCTTACTTCTTTAATTGAAAAGATGTTGTAGTTTCATAGAATTTATTGGAAGTCTATCAGTCATCAATTGCAAACATATGGCATAGAAAGGCACAGCATAAATTAATAGGTATCCTTATTCAGGATTAAAGCTATGATATTTCCTTATTCAGGAATGGTTGCCTTATTCAGGACTTTCACTTGGCATCTATTTCCTTATCCAGGAACTATGGTTCTTATTCAGAACCCTCGAGCCAACAGACTAACAAATTAACAAAAATCATGGTTTATATACAAGTATAATGATCACGTGATTAAATTAAAGCGACATCTACACATTACAACAAGGAACGATAATCAAGACATGAAATAAACATTCAAAGTTATTAAACATATTATGTATAAAATCACAAAAAAGCATTATTTATTAAAGTCTCTATATATAAAGTCCATAACATTATGCACGTATCTTGTATCTTCCAAAATGAAACAATAATGTGAGCATGTGTTTTAGTGAAAGAAGGACTGTCGGGGACAAGTAAGACTTGTTTTAAACACCTCACTTACCTATTTTCTTTGTGCAGGGTGGCACATAGTCCCACTTATACACTTTCTCCACCTGCCTCTTTCTTTGGCTGTTACCCTTACTTATGCCCAGCTTTTCCATCTGAGCTGCAATCTTTCCTGTTGCGCGTTGTTCACCACAACATTTCCTCCTAACTTCTGGGATTCATGTCATTGTAGTGCTACAAATCCTGATGTTCTACATGCAGAAGGTATTATTTAACTCGCTGTAGTTGTTTTTGTTCTATGATGGAATTCTTCATTATGAGGTCATCTTACTTTCAGTATTTTTCTCAGGCATCTATTCTGGAAGGTGTCAATCTTCATGCTGTCTTAAATTGTTCTTTGTTTTCCATGTCTAACTTCCATTCATTAGATTACTGACAAGACCAAGCTGTTAAAAAAATTTACTTTTGTTTGAATGAAAAAAATTTATGAGTTCCAAATTTTTCTAAGCTGTCCAAGATGGGATTAATTAAACTTTCCCAAGTCTATTGGTAATGTCCTGACCTCATCAGATCCACCTATGCCTCCCAAGTAAGTAAATCTTTCTTCATCCTCCAGCTCTTTTCCATCAAAATGTTGAATTTCAAATCTTGACAATGTTCAAAGTTCTCATACATATTTATAAAATTCATAACTAGTATTTAAAGTTATAATTTATAAATGTATGCAAAGTTCTCATAAATTATGAAAGTTTAAAGACAGTATTGTTCAGAGTTCTCATATAAATGTATGTCTTAGTTCTTTGATAAATGTGATGATCTTGTGGCCAAGTCAAAATAGTAAAAGTAACTGCAGAACATTGTTTCCAAAAATAAGATCCCAAATTTACAGCTTCTATATTTTTTTTAACTGATGAGAGAGATAGTCTGCTGTTCAGAAGATTTGTGCAGAGAAAAATGTCATTTTAAATACCTTTATGATACAAAATGTTATACAAGCATAATGATTGTTCCTGTATTAATTTTACTTTTTTAGCATTAAATTACGTAGCATAATGCACTCAAAGGAAAAGGTTATCAGTTCCGTTAAGTACTAAATAATACCCATGTATTTATGCATTAGGATTTGTTGATGATAACAGACTCTAAGCCTTACAGCATCCAATTAGTACTTGGAGACAAATCTGGCATGTATCCCATCAACCCCACACACAAGCAATTAGTCTGGAAGTCTCCATACACTCAGATAAACACCGCTATAAGAGAATTTGATATTTAATATATGCAGATAAAATGCTATAATTATTTTTGTATCTAGAGACTTCTAACCTTGGTGACATTTTTAAATAAAGGAACCTGCCAAGGACATGGAATCAGTGAATTATCCCCCTAGATTACAGATTTGCGTGATGACAAGTGCTAGTGATATGTAAGGACTTGACTTGCTCTGTACTGGAGATGGACTGGTACCCCACTTAGAGATGTCCAGGAAGAGTGGACTCCCCAAGACTGTAAGGTGGAGGGACTACATTCCTGATGATCTTTCTATCACACCCATCGAACAAGGTAAGGTTCACATCCTTTTCTCATACAATGCACTTGATGAAACTTTTGTTGGTTGGGTTTGTAGAATGCTTAATTAATTTCAATGCTTGTTTGACATGATAAATGCATTTGGATTTTTATGAAATATATTGATGATTTTTTTTCTTTTGTGAATGATGCTATTTTTCTCGATATGAATGACTATGCATGCAGAATTGCAACAGGTGGTTCAAAGCAACCAGCCATTCAATCTTGTAGTAATAATGAACATACTTTAAATGTTAAATAGGAGATCATTGTGGATATATACTTTTATCAAGGTGAAAATATTTTTTCTCAAGTGTAAATAGATTAGTAATGATAATCCTGACTAAAATACCTGATACAGATAGCATCTAAGAGAGATAACTCTGGCAAACCCCAAGATTCTAAACAGGATGACTACTTGGTAACATTATTTTTAGCACTAGCTAGTACCAGGGATCAACACTAACAGTAGCCCGCTGGCCCGGGACAACTGAATATTGAGGTCGGACTACAAAACATGCCAATTTAATCTAGCCCTGCAGGACTACTGACACAATGTACCTGATAATTGTTAAATTTATTTTCAAATACGTTTTATCATCATACTTATTATTTTTATAAGTCAAAATGTAAAACTTTGAAGGTGATTCGAAATACCCTAAATGGTAATAAATGTGGAATTTTTCGAGTAGGAAAATGTCTTAGGTACAATCATAGAGTGACATATAAACTTTACCCAAAATACAGCAAGAATGCAGGATTTGGCATCTCTATTTTCAAAATTTCCTGGGGGAGGCTCCCCGTACCCCCACCAGCAGGAGTGGGAAACCCCCTCCCACACCTACCCCCCTTGCCGCTTCATGACTTGGCCACCAGGCTTCGGCTGGTGGACAACTAATACATGAACAGGGCTAGTACAAATTAGAAATGGCTAGCTTTGTTGACAATTATGGTTTTAAAGTTAGTGTCGATCCCTGAGTACTAGTGGTTCTTGTGGTTGATTTTGTACTGGAGATGGACTGAGGACTGATACCCCAGTGACCCCACTTAAAGATATCCAAGGAAAGGTGTAGATTTCCCATGACTGCCTTGGTGATATTTGAAGTATTACACTTACTGGTAAATGACTCGCATGGAAGGTCATTTCATTCATATTCAGTGTTTTCCCTTTATTTCAAAGTAAAGGGATAGAGATTAGTTGTAACAGGCTAGGGGCTGAGGTTTATGAATAAAGTCTCTGTGGACAACAAATTAATATTAATAATAAAAATATTTCAAAGTGGCATTTTTGTCAATTAAAGCGGTCAATTTGGCTTGTAGCCAATTCTTAGGGAAAACACTGCATGTTCATTTACAGTACCATATTAATTTTGGAAAGGACAATTTGAAGTACTTGTGCTAAATTTTTCAGGATAAACTAGAGGAACGGTGTACACTGAGCTCACAAAATGAATCTCTTCCATGAATCTCCTCCCCCTCTCTACCCCAATATGATTAAAATTGGTAAAATGCATTTCTTGGCAGTATGAAAATAGGATTCTGTGAAAGTCCAAATAGGCAATTGAATTTCATTCAGGAGTTTATAGGAGGACTTGTGGAAACAAAATGTGTACCCCTTTATTCAGTATAATGGCAAAGTCAGTGTTTTACTATGGGAAACACCAAATATAATGTCCAATTGAAGCGTGAGATAGGAGATGCACAATGGCACTTTCTAATAAAAATTCTTTGAAAGTCTCATTAAATTTTAATTACTCTTGGGTATAGGAGAAATGGGTACCCTCAATGTTTGAAAAAAAGGACAGCAAAGTCCATGTTCTGCTTTGGGAAACCCCAAATATGTGTCTGATTGAAATGTAAAAATAAAAGATGCACAAATGCCCCATTATGGCATTTTATAATAAAGATTCTGTGAAAGTCTCATAAAATTTTTCAGTGGTATTATGGTATAGAAATTAGGAATAAGAGATCCAGCAACCCAACAATATATTTAATTATAGAGGGAATATGGCAGTGTCCATGTGTTTTTATGATAAATCACAAATATACATGTATGTCTGAAGCAAAGCAAAGCAGATGTACAATACCACTATGTAATAATAATTTTGTGAAAGTTTTAATGAAATTGCAATCAGTGATGTAGGAATTGCACAAATAGATGGCTACCTCAAAGTGGAAAAAAATGTTCTATATTTTTTTTCCAAGAGGGAGGATTCTGATATGACCTTGACTCTGCTTATTTCATTTTTTTGTTGGCTGTTGACCCATCACTCCATAAGTTCATCAGCTCTATACATGACAATATCATAAATAGATAGAAGGAAAGGGAACTGCATTGATAATGAGAACATAGAGATAAACTGTTCAAACAAACTCGGAAAGTAGCAGCCATATAGATATCACAGATTGGCAAGGGTTGAAGATTGAATTTGGCCACTGTTCAAATTATTCTCCCCCTCTCTGACACACTTATGTACGATAATATAATTCTGTCATCAATGTTTTACAACTTGGGCTAATTAAACAAGTTTAACTTTTTTTTTTATATCTTGCTCTCATTTATCCCTCTGTTTTGGTCAGCATCAGGAACTGCTTTTTTTTTAAAATATAGAAGTTGACTTGAATTTTGTAGATAGATACCCATATGCAGTATTGCACATAGAGTTGTTTAAAAGATGAAGGAAAGAATTTTTTCAAGTAAATATTTTCAAGGTGATACGACATGCAGTCTCAAGTTCTTTCCTGCACATTTGTTATGATTCAATTTCATTAAAATTGTGATAAAAATTACATAGATAAATTAATAATAACTTTAAAAGTTTTTGCTCATTTTTGATCCAAATGACATATTGCCATCCACTTTTACTGGTCTTTATGACATTGGTTTGTTGTTTGTTTTGCTTGAACTTTTGAACTTTACAACTTCAAGAATGAACCAATACATACCTCTTGTTTCCATTTTAACAAAAACAATTTTAAAATTGCAAGTATAATTTTGAGTTCATGGTCTTCAAATACTTTTGGCTATTACCAATAGTTTGCAATTACTAGTATTCTTAATTAACAAAGTTAACCTGGAATAGAAGACTAGTCCCAAAATAATTAATGTATATGTACCACCCTGTATAAGGACACATTATAAGTAAAAGTTCAAAGAGCACCTGAGGGTTAAATGGCACTAATGAACCCTATTGTGAGATTAAAAGGTTACTTTGACCATTGATTCTCTTATAAAACAAATTTTGAGGGACCAAAAATTTTCTATTAAAAGTGAATATATGACTATTTCAAAGACAGCTCATTAATTTTCTATTGGTTGGGTATTGAATAACTTCCACTTGCATTTTATCACTCGACTTTATGTCATTTCTCTGAAGTGACAGGAGAAAGAACTGCCAGAAAAGAGCCTGGGTTGGTGTCTTTGGGAACAAAGACCTTGAAGGAGGGAGGAATTGGTGTTCTGATGAGTTTGACCCCAAGTGACCAGATAACTTGGTTGGTACAGCACCTGACTGGAGATGCAGGAAGCAGAGGTTCAAATCCCAATCTGGTCCATCATGTTTTTCTCCCTTGTTATTTACAGGAACATCTGAAGTGTATATTCAAATGGTTTCTGTCAATTCATTTTCTTCAATTTAAAAAGGTTCACTTTAAACAATTCACACCCTGAAACATTATTTCATGAATCAGACCCAAAAGTTTATGGAAAATATACTTTTAGATGAGGGTTATTACTTCTTAAGAAAATATTGTATCAGTGATATCAATCATAGTGATGTAAAATATTTCGTCTGAAGGTAATGGTAAAGTTCATTATTAGAAGCATATCCTTCTTCAAAAATTTAAATAGAAATTTGAATGTGTCTTGATGATCTATTACAGGTAGTATGTAAAATTACTTTTGGAAATATGATTTAAACCCTTTTTATTATAATGTTAGGAATAACTGTGCTTTTCAACAAAGAAGAGCAAAAAAAATTATTTTACGTTTGAAAATAAATTTCATACTCTCCCTCTTTACAATACATCATTTCTCAAAGTAGAAAAACACATAACTCTTTCCAGGTCACCATTACTTTAAATCAACTCTTTGATGGAGTGAGTGGAATTCTATTAACCTTTGACCTCTAATTCCCCATTGTGTCTCCCCTCAACTTTCACCTGGTTAAGGTGGCCTTAAATTATATGAGCAATATTTATTCACCTTTGGTTCACAGTGATAACTTCCAATGGACTGTTTATTATTGTTGTGATCTGATTAAATCGACAGTGCTACTTAGTGAATCACTGGGATCTCTCCCCCATCCCTCCACAGAAACAAGATTTTAAGTACCCACCGACTTAACGCTTCTCGCCAAAGTGATCTCATTGTATAACAGGTGGAAACAGTGGTTATGTTAGCGAAAAAAATAATTCCTAGTGGGTGAACATTTTTAATTAACTTAAAATATTTTCCTTGAAAAAACAGATTTAAGGAAATGCACGGGATCGTTGGTTGAAAAGATCGGAGATTAATATCCCAGAGAAAGGATTCCGACTGATTACAAAGGGATTTAGATACAGGGTTTATTACATAGAAGCTGTGGGATCCTTATGTTAGACTATTTCTGGATTTTTATGATCTGTCTGATAAATTAAAAATTTTATCAGTGGAGATATCATTAACAGGTAGCTTGTACTAGTACATAATTTTACTTATTTATCCTTTGATTTATTAACTCTTAGAATCTTTAAAGGTTTGTTACATTAAATCTTAGAATCTTTGATTTTTTTTTTAAAGAAAAATATGTGAAAGGATTTTGTATTTTAATATATACATTTAATTCATGTACTTATACAATTTATCCTTTGATTTGATATTTAACTGAGAAACTTCAAAAGTTGGGCATTTTCTATTTTCTTTCATTTATGATTGGGGAGGATTTTGTATATCTTGGAACATCTGTTTTGTTTAATGTTGATTAAAAATACAGAAATGAGTGTAGAATGAAAAATGATTAACCGTACAGGTTCAGGTAAGATCAAACGAATCCTTCATCAAAGTCAACAATAGGTAGAGGAAAAACAATATAGATCTATAAACAGCTGTTACAAAAGGGGGGATAGATGAGGGTGGTTTGAATCATATTAGTGTAGGCTCAGCCTCTGTAGTTTATCTGTGTGTCTGTCTGTAAAGATTTGGGGGATGAGTTTTCTCTGTGTAACACATCACTTTAGGTGTTTTGACTGGAATTTGGCAGTCTGCTGAATACTAAGTGAGAGGATCAATCATTGCTTTAATCAAAAGGCATTAGGAATATAGATCTGCACAAGCTGTTCTTAAGGGGGCTTTTTTTTCCCCTTGCAGTCATACTGTGTCTGTTGGTACATATAGCTCTCATCAGCTAGGTCAAAATGAAGAGGGATTTAAATTGTTGATGGATTGCCCAAGAAGCTTATTCCAGTAAATGATGTATTACCTCAGTATATGAATTGTGTTAACACACCTTAAAGAATATATTTAGAGTTTGAATCTTTAAGACAAGACCTGCTTTGGATAATGATGTTATACGTTGTTACAGTTAGCGGGATGATATACCTTGGCCCCTGACCTTCTGATTTTGAGGTTAAGTAAACAGGTGCTGGATTTTTATTTTCGTAGGGAATTAAAAAAGTTAGTGTCAGAGGACCAAGCATCGTAACCATCATGGAGTATAATTCACCTCTTGTCAAACAAAACCGGCTGCAAATTTTCAAAGGGGTCAAAAGATCAGTGACGTTTTCAATGGGTCAGAACGTTTCTAATAAGCCAGTGGTCAAACGTAGAGGTAAGAAATTATCAAATTTGATCAAGTCAGAATTTTTTTCTTCATTATAAATAATCACCATTTCTTTAAAATGTACTGATTTTGAGTTGATTAAACAACAATTTACCTGTACAAATGTTGATCTGATATTGATGCAGGTGACATTTTGGGGAGGAGGAAAATGTTTAACTTCTTTTATTCAGCTCGGTAGTAAATCAGATTTAGAATATAAACTCTAATAATTTGCACCACAGTTAGATTTTAATAAATATTAACAGATAAAAATGGACTTGAATCAATGAAAATTAATGATGAAGTAAAATCTTATTTGATTCAGAAATGTACTATTGGTGATGTAAATTTCGTGAAGAAAAAATATGTTAATTTTGAGACCATAAATAAAAATAGAGAAAAAAAGAAAGAAATATGAGCTAAACTTAAAAACTTTTTGCAAATGATTATGAAAAAATAATTAATATTCAATTTGTTATGTGCATGATTTTTTTTCCATTGAATTTTAACTGCTTCTTTATTAGTTTTCTGTTTACGCATGTTTTTTTAAAATATTTATGATGCATGGTCACAGATAAATGTTGGGTGGACAGGTGAACACTAAATATAATTCTATGTATTTTAGGTCAAAGTGATTGTGAAAATAATTTTGAAGGTCAGAAGGTGCCTGAGATTGATTTATTTCTTCTTTACCGAGTTTTATAATTTATGGCTGTTTTATGAATATAGGGCTAGTGAAAGTATAACTTTTAATTTTGTGAGCCTAGTTTGGTTTTATGACAATTTTTACTATAGGTCGCGATCATTGAAACTTAATTATTTTAAATTTTGTAAAAGTATTGATTACGGCTTGAATTAAAAAAAAAATTTCTTTTTAAGACAATGAAGCTAAGCTAGATCTTAATTTTATTCTAGGAGTACAATGTATTAATAATATCTGATGCTCTCTATTTTATGAAGAGTTATTTCCCTTTTTAAAGTACATGCATGTTAAATATTTCTTAAAAAAACATCTTCCGTTTTGCAGGAAATGATGACAAGAAAGTTTCAAGACATGCCAGTTTTCTGGGAATAGGGCGAACAAAAGGTATGTGCATAACATTTTACCTGGTATTTCAACAATAAAATGCTTTCTTTGATGATTGTTAGTACTTTTGTATTAAGCTGCAACATCAAGACATTTTATTCTAATTAAGGTACCTTTGTGGGATAAACCAAAAAAGTCTTCCTATAAGATGCTACCAAACATTTGGGTAGACTGTGATTTTTTGTAAATGTTTGATTGACTAGCCCAAGCATCTTGAGGCAAAGTACAAATGATATTTCAATATCAAGACACTTTTCTTAAACCCAAATGGCTGCTGTGAGAGTTTCTTGCATTTCTCCAAAAGATGACAAAGGGACGAGTACAGGGTTGAGCCTTGTTTTACCATGTGTGGGATTTGTAACGTATATCCCAATCTGTGGAAATTTTAGTCTGTTATTTGTTCTCAAGATAGAAATCAAGAAAGTTTATCTTCTTTTAAAAACTAGAATAGTTGGCTAGTGGTATGAATATAAATGATGAGTATGCATCTTAGTTTAATTGGGAAAGAAATATATGCTCAAATGAAACCGTAACTTAGTTAAAAGATGAATGCATGTATTAAAGACAGCTCTATAATCAATATTGTCTCTGCTGGACTGATATTTTAAATTCCGCAACCTTACAGTTATCTCCTAAAGTCAAAACAGAAACCTCCCCGAATTTAAGGAACTCGTAAAGAACTCGCAAGCTTCTGTAAAAATAGAAAAATCTCCTACAGAGAGGATGAAATCTGTGTGAGGAGGGAATTAGTGTCGATTGGAATGGTGATTTGGGACAGAAATAGTTTGGGAGGTGCTTTTTATTTTCTCTATAACTTGATTTATTGACATTCTATTCAGTGCAGTTTGATTGTTTTCTGTATTGTTATCTTCATTTAATTGTTCTATAACCATATCTTGAAAAGGAACTTTAGTAAAAATGTATATAGATTTATGCCTGAACTTTTAATTCAGCTGGATTTTCAAAGTAATTTTTTTGGCTCCCTGTCTGCTTACCCATGAATCAAAAATAGATAATAATAGTCAGCACTTCTTGGTCCGAACTCCAAAGAGAAAAAATGGAGAATTGTTGTAATGGTTGGAAAGCTAAAAAAATACACAAATTATCTTTTACAACAGAGTGGCATATAAAAAAAATAAAAGAAAAACCTATACAGAAGTTCACAACAAGTCTGCCTGCTGTTTTATATATGGGTGTGGTGACGTAAGGAAACAACGGAGTTCTGAACTGTTTGGCTCCGTGGTTAACCTTGGTTAATGTTGCTCTATTCCTCGCTGTACATATTGCTTAACTACCAGTAGGACTCTTGATTTAGTATGTTCCAGCTCCTCTTCATAGATTTAATCAGAATAAAAACTTCCTATTTCAAAATCAAAATCTGTAGATGTTAGAGGTTTGTTAAAAAAAGATTTGTTGAAAAAAACGAATACTGGGGAGAATATGCACATGTACAATGGAAGAAGGTAGGCAGGAATGTTGTTATTGAGATGTTTTTGCTTAATTTCTTTGAATATATTTCCTTGTTTAATTAATTCTGGGAAAAGAAATAGGATTATATCTAAAATTAGAATTTACCGAAGGAATGTTGGGGGAGGTCATGTTAATTTGCATAGCCAGTTATTCATTAATTAATTTTAAAAAATATCTTGCACAATGAATTCTGCATTGTTGCATATAATATCATAGGTTGCCTTGCCTTCATTTACACCTGGGCAGATGCCGTAGCAACAGATGTTGTTTTATTATTGTATGTGTATCCATTTGGCAGTTACTGCTCAGAAAAATATTACAGTCAGGTAGGAAATTCTATATTGTGTGACTTTTATATATGGTATCTATGACATTTATAATTCGTGGGACAAAAAAGATATTAACTTTCCTTTCAAGTTAAGACTTTATATATTTTTTGAGTTTTTTTTTCATTGATTCTAGAATTAATCGGTATAGAAGGTTCTTAACACCGTCAGCTACTTGTTAACCAGAAATCACTTGACCTAAAGCTGAGAAATAATTTCCTTGGCAAGTCAGGTCATTAAGAATCTCCACTAAAATCTCGTAAAACTCTTTATCTTGCATATGAAATCAAATTAAGCATTTGGGTCAGAAAATTACACCGATCAGATGCATGGATATTAAAAGCCATGCACACACCAGATGCTGTATGGAGAAAAGTGTTAGTGTTTTAGTTTCAGATAAAAAAAATTCAAATGTTAGAGAAAAATCATAAAATTCCCATATGGCTGTTACCTGTGTTAAGAGATAGATATTCATGCAAATAGTAAAGTGGAATTTAAAAGAGTTTGATTAAATTTATTGAACATCCTGATGCTTTAGCTGTTGGCTGTATATATAAATGTATAGACACTTGTTGGCTGAGGCCTGTCCCCATGTCCATAAAGATATTCCTGCAACCAGTAAAGTGGCATGCTAGGATTTGACGAAATATATAGAAAATGAAAACCCATGTTCAAGATTCTGGTTGTGGTCATTCTTGCTTGCTTTGGTCACTGTTGCGGACTGCCCCTAGTCTCCTTGATGGATGGTTGGGTCAGACATGGGGGACAGTTTTATGGTGCAAAACATCTTGTTAGTACATCACTCTTATTGCTTGTCTATGTTGTTTTTTACAAACTGGAAGAAAAAACATGCATCTGCCATTTACCAGTTTATTTGGCATTCTGCAATTTCATATCAAGGAAAGCAATGTCTGCATGATGCTAAAGTGTCAGAAATATGTGGGGGTTAAAAGATGTCATTTATCTTTAAAAATCATCAACATTTTTAGCATTAGATATGATTGCAAACTTTTGTCAATAAAATTCTTTGCATGCATTTTTGTAATTTATCACAATGACACTTGTCCTTGAATTATCAAACCTATCAGGTCCTGCAATCTTTGGAAATATTGGTTTGTTGCAGGACTCTGCCCCTTGTCTGTGACCTTTGGCCTCACCTTGGAAACGGTTTTGACACTGAGGGATGGATTTTGATATCTTTGTTTATCAGTGATTTTGTTCTATGGATTGTTCAATGGTTCTACATGATTCCGAGGAGGTTATTGACCAGCCCTGCTTGTTGTCTTCCCCTTCAGTGGGCTTTCTGCAGTAAATGCTGACACTTGCATCCTTTGATGCTTGGTGGACCATGCTGTTGACATAAGCTTGGGGAAGTTGTTTACTTTGGGGTTAGGTTGCTAAATTGTTCCTTGCCACTGCGGCCATTGGCCGGTGCAGTACTGAATAAAGTTTTTTTCCCCTCTTGGTTCATCTTTTGACAGGCATCAAGGTCATTAAATCTGTTGGCCAACATTTGGACTAATTAATTGTATCCCTGTAGGAGCCATTAACCTCAAGGCAACATCAATAATGTACCGTTAGGAAGCAGGGGCTTCATGTACTATGCAGGTGTGCAGAATAGAAGATTTATTAATGAATACAACATGTTTCTGGGGTCTTCATTCATATTCATTTGATTCATATAAGATTGCTATTCTTATTTTAAACACTTGAATTTTAAATGTGTAAATCTTATTCTGATGGTAAGAAATTATTTATTAGATTTTTTTTGGAATTTTCATGCATAATTCCTCAGGTTAAAAACTGTCAAAGGACTGACAAAATGTATAATTATTAATGTTTCTCAGGTTGTCACCAAAATTGTCAACATACTGTAAAATAAGCTCAGATTTAGCTTGTTAAAAGGTATATAAAAAAAAAAAAAAAGTCCTAATTTTTCAAAACCGAATTTTGACAGTACCAGACCAGCAGGGCTTATATTACTTAATAGCAGTCTAGCTGGTCTTTGTTTGATGTGGCATTCTTAAGTGCCTAATGGATAATTCAGGGATATAATTGAAAACAGCAAGATGCCATCTCTATTGAATTCAGTTTACTGTTTTTTAGCTTGTCAATAAAAAGTTTACCATCAGAGTTTGAACTCAAGTACTTTGTTTTCCAGTTCTTAGCCCTTATATAATAAGATATTTGTATCAACTCACACTCAATCCCAGTTGTAAATACTGTTGCATAATTTTTCTCTAGCATAGTTAGTACATGTATAAGCAATGTTGACAATTCTTTATAGTTTGCTTGGTCTGTAACAAAGCGGTCAGATTTGTTTGTCTAGATGGCATTGATAGTGTTGTTGTTTTTCTAGCTAAAATTAGTTTCATATCTATAAAAACCCAGAGATGTAGACAGTGTGTTGGTATTTATATCTGAGATGAAAGAAGACGTATTGTTTTAAGGGAAAGTTAATTGTCGGTCAGAAGCATTAAGCTGTCACTTGGTCCCATGGTCCACTGAGCGTGATGGTTCTCGTTCATGGAAGCTGGACCGTGTTAAAGTTTACACACACAACATAAACATCACCACAAAGAATTGAATTTGACAGGTATTTTTGTCATGTGCAGACAATAAAATTTTCATACAAGAAACTAGAATGTGTGTAAAAGGATGGAGTAATAAATTAAGGGAAAACATTAAATGATTTTTGCAAAGTCTGGATTCTGAAGTGTTAGTAAATTTTGGTATGGGAATTTAGAAGTGTGACATTCACAATGAAGTTTTTACATATTGGACTTGGAGGAATTGAGGATGAGGACCTCGGAGTTCCAAAGTTGTTGGACATGTGGAGAAATCCCAACGGAACTCTCAAATTTCAATGTAAGATATACCAGCCACCTTAATTTTTTCTGAATTAAGTTTTTACTTTGAATCTGATATTCATGGAATTTCCTCAACTTTTAGTAAGAACTGATTTTCAGGGTATTTTATCCAAAAGGAATTTTCATGAGCAACCTTGAATTTATATTAATTAAATAGTAGAATTAAGTGACCAATTAGCCAGTGAGTGATTTCTATAATAATATTGACAGACCATTTTCACTCAGTTAACTATGATTTTTGTTCTTTTTGGTCTATAATAAAGCCCACTATATTTCCCTCAAAGACATACAAATGTAATGATCGTTATCTAGATGTCTATATATGTAGTCATGTCATTATGACAGGTTATAATTGTTGTACTATGTAATCCAACAATTGCCAACTTCAAAGCCAATTTTATGGCAGATAAAAATCTACTGATCACTTGTTTCAATTATAATGTCTTCAGGCTAGTGTTCCTGCAGTGTCCAATGCATGCAGTTATAGCTAAATGTTGTACCACTTTGTACATAACTAGCATGGTGTATTGTCTGGAATGGGATTAGATTAATTAAGGAGAAATTGAAGAGAATCATTTGATGTCTGGGGATTTCTGAAGCTAATTTTGGAAAATGACAGTGTTATGTTCTAAAATTTCTCATAGGAACAGGAAGATCATTGTTGGTATGTGTAGTCTATAGTCTAAGAGTTTGTAAGAAAAATTGACTAGAAATATTTCATATAAAATGTTAAGCTGCAAAGACATTTTTTGAATCCTAGCAACTTGTACTTAATGACTTTTTTTATTTTTTTAACCTCATCTTCAGATAGTTTCAATTAGTTATTACATGATTATTAGTGAATAATTTAACTTTTCTTTCAAATTATATTATCATCATTAAAAAATGACATTCAAATTTAGAGAAGACTTTATTATATGGGACATTTTAGACTCCAAGATATATCATATGTATGAGAATGTTTTATTGATTGAATTTTTTTTTATTATTTTGGTAATTAAAAATGTGAAGTGAATTTCCATTTAGTCAAAATCTTGGATCCTCCTCTCTGTGGATTGGCCTTGTAACTTGATCTCTTAGCATCATGACATTGGCTGTTGAAGGCTAATTAATATAAGGTTTTACCGGTAATAGTTTTAGCTTGGTCAAGGTAAATTGAGGGATTTTCAGTGATTTCTCAATGATCTGATAAAAAATCCTCTTGCTCATCAATATAATATTATTTATATTTTAATTTCTTATCAATTGTTCATGATGTTGTAAAAGTCTTGAAACATTTTTTTTCTGCCTATAGTAATTTGTTGGTGATTTTATGAGTTAATTAAAAATCCCTTTGGTAACCCACAGTTTTATCCAACAGAGTCACTGAGTGATGCAGTCTGATTCTTTCTAAAATCTCATTTAAAACAAAAAACACACCAGAAAATAATTTTCTGTAGCTATTAGGCCTAGCATCTGGGGAAAGAGGGACATTGGCGGTAAAGTGTGTATTTTATGGAGATCAGAGGAAATGTCACGAGTTTATAGCTGCTAGGCTAATATAACTAACTTGTTGAATGCCGTTGATGTAAAGCCATTGCAGACTGGCATGTTTTCTTCCATGCTTTAGACTGTTTCTAGCCATCGGAAGTGATCAATTCAAAGTCAAGTGTTGTTTCTTGATAATTCCTCTGAATTGAACGTTTTCGTAATAGATCGGGGCAGTGATGTAGACATGTAAGATGTGTGAATTACCACGTCTTTATTTGAGAAGACTTGTTGGTTCTAATGAGCCACGTGTTTTAGGAGATTTACGTAAAATTGGCTCCTAATGCAGTTATACATCACACGACAGGGCCACAGAAGTTATATTTTGTGATTATCTTGAAACTCTTCCTCTGTTTTGTGAAAAACAATTGGAGCATTTTTTTTCTCTGGAATTAATGCTATATTTACCTCTGTGGTATTGTTTTTAAACTAGAGCGAGGAAGAGAGGGGAAGATAATGTGAATATTGATTGTTGATACATAAATAGAGTCACGCCTCCCTCACTATCAGGAACAATGGCAGATTAAAAATTTTGTTGATACCTGTGTAATTGTTTATCTGAAGGATCAATCATTGTTTACCCTGGGTGAAAAGGATAGCCGTCTATTGAACAAAATGATGTTAGTCACTCAATCTCCAATAGTTATTATAAGGTAAGAATGAAAAATCACGTCAGCTGAATCAATAGAGAGATTTTACTATGGAGTTATGCGTAATATGCCTGATGTGTGTAATGATTGTAATCACATTCAAAGTATAGATCTAATTGCCATGTATTGTTGTCATTTTTTTTACATAAGGAAGGACGTGTTCTGTTATTTTGGAGTGTCAGTTTTCAGTTCATGACTTAATACCTCACTTTGGGTGGAGTACATACGTTGTAATCGAAATAGTGAGTTAAAACCTCTTGTTGATGTCAGAAGCTTATTTATTCGTATTTTTTTATTGATGAGGATTAACTGCTGATGTAGACAAGCTTTTTCTTCAGGATCTGTTCTTTAATTGTGATAAGAATCATGGTAAGAATATAAAACATGCTGACTGTTTCGAGGGTGTAACATTATATAAGTTTGTGTGACATTTTTTGGTCATAATTTAATTGTTCTACTTATGGGAATTTTATAATATAACACACAACGACGTACTGTTAGCTTTATTACATAAGGCCCACACTGTGCTTTTCTCTCTTTATATAGATCAAGTTTAGACTGCAATAGAGTGGTTTCTAATTTAATGAATTTCGTTGACCTAGAAAACTCTGAGAAATTTATTGGTACCGTAATTGATAGTATGAAGCAAATATCTCCATGGTAACTGATTTTCTTGTGTATTTTTTATTAGAAGGATTTTTTTGTGTGTATTGATTAAACCATGCAAGGTTGTATGAGTTTCTGATATCTGATCCTTGCTTCTTGATACAACCTAATGCATTTGTTCCAAACCTTTAGAAAAGGAGATTTCTATGTTTCAACTGATTATTTGTGTTTTTGATAATCTTACAGTACATGTAGCATCAGAAAAATCTGCAGTTTTATCATTTTATAGGAACACAGAATCAGATTCTTTGATGATTATACCAAGCATAACGAATGAAAAATCAGAAAAAGGGATGCTGTATACATGGACATTTTTTGCCTCCATCTCCTTTTTCGCCCTATCCATAAGAGTGGGTGCCCCCCCCCCCCCCCCCCCCCCCCCCCCCCCCCCAAAAAATGGGGCAAATTCAAAGAACACTGAACACAGTATTATTTCTTCGAACTGTGACTGGGTGAATTTTAAATGGAACAAAAATGTTTGCAAGGGTGAAATGAGAAGGGACGAAAATAACCTTGTTTACAGTAATTTCCACCTAAAATGATGCTGTAAATATCAAGTCTGAGTGTTTTGGTCCTTAGTCTTCGGTAGATTTGGTTGCATGTGCATATTTCTGTAGTCTTGACATCATTAACTTGTGAACTACCTGGGAATTTGGAGCTATATCTGTGATTAGGATAAGGAAGCTGTGAGATTTGTTTATGATTGTTATCAGCAGTGTCTCTGACAAAGACTTGAGGTTAACTTTTATCTCTTTTTTATCACTATTTGTTCCCTCCTCAGATAGTGGGACATAGGGGTATATTGCACACCACTCAAGTTAACTAACTATATGACTAGATTGTGAAAAACATGGATGTTGGGTTTCAGTGTTGTGATAATCACTTAAGATGATCCACAGATGATATAGGATTATCTACAAAGGAAAACAGGTTGTTCAGGTCTGATTATGAGTACTCTTCTTTCTATCTGGGATTAATGGCTGCTGTGTTCTTTAATGATTCAATTTTTCTGTGGTATCGGAGGTTGAATGTGGGTGCATTCACATAGAATTGATAGATGTGTATTTGTGGATAATAGCTGCAGACATATGCATGAAATATTGATTGACTATCAATGCACATTACCCCTATTGCTTCTATGCACAGCAGGAACTAATGAAAAGGTCTCTATATTGATCTCGATTAAATCAGAGAATGATGTTAAAGATTTGTCTCGATTCTATTATATAAATGCAAAATTTTATTATCTCAGGCCTGAAGAGGGGTTGGTCATTGATACAGTAAGTTCATATAGAAACTTCATAATCAAAAGTTAATTCCCTATACAGAAAATTCATCAAATTCAGTAGATTGGTTACTGGCAGAGAGAAATTTTATCAGGAAACGGTAGGCTATAGCTAGCTGCATAGACAGCGGCTGATATGATTTTTCATCAGATGATGTAACTAGACACTGCAATGAGTAAGACTGGGTTTTTTTCTCTTCGTTACAGTTCCTATGACCAGAAAAGATCCCTTCCAGTTGGATAATCATGTTCAATTGGAGCACATCACACACATTAGTAAGTCAACGCCTGTCCTGAGAAGTCACTCATTTGGGGGTGGTCTCGTCATGAAGGCTCACCACGACATGCAGCACACCCCCTCCGGGGCACCTGTTCTGGGGGAGACGTTCCGTGCCCGGGGGCATTGGAGCCTCCATAAAAACTCCCCCACCTCCAAGTCTAGTACCGGCATCAGCTTCAGGAAATCTCCTAGGATGCCAAAAGTACCAAGACCAAACCGTACTCTACTGATGTTTGAGAGTGTTAAAAACGGAATAAGGTATGAAGTTAATGTAAAAATATTGATTTGGTGTATTTCTATATGCTTAGCAAAAATTGTGGAGAGGGCTTATTTAGGCAAATGCTTCTGTGCCTAATCCATCTTTCACTAAATATTACATTCAAATCAAAATTAAGCTGAATTTTCTGTTACATGAACATGATGAATAGAATTTACCTGCAAATATTTTAAAATGTCAACATTAAAGATTTGGAAGATGAATCTTTTATGACATTAAAATTAATGTGCATGTCAAAACAGTAATTAAAATTTCATGATGATAAAGTTTTAAGTTAGCAGTCACAAAAACTGAGTAAATTTGTTTTTTTTGTCAAGTACATATTATATACACAGTGTATCGAAAAGGTTAATACACTTAAAAATGATTATAGAAAATAAGGGAAAATATTTGTTTTGCAAATTATTCAAATATTGGATTTTCTCTCATATTACATAGTAGTGCAAAATTTAACATCAAAGGATAGGAAGTCCTGGGGTATTAATTTAGTTAGAGTAGATGTTAACCCAGATATCTAATACACAACAATATTGAATTATGACTTAATATTTGCACAGTACTTAACCTGGATTCCATCAATTTTACATTAATCTGTATTGCTTTTCAATTCTAATCATGTCTATTTCTCCTGTTATGAACATAATTGTTTTGAGTAGCATTTATGATGATGGGTGTGTCTTATTTATTTTGTTGGTAAAAAAAAAATAATGTTAAAAATGAATAAATAAAATAAAAAACATATTATAGAGCAATAACTATTACCAATGATTTAATTTATGTATTTCTTAGTGGTAGGTCTAAAAAAAATTATAGACGTTAAATTAATCCTAAAATCTAACAGGAAATGGGGTCGGTGACAATGTGCTTTTACAATGTGACAAATGGCTGGAGGGAGGTACATAATTAGCTACAGTAAATGAGCCAGTGTTTTTTCTGACCCAACACTGAAACTTTAGTGTATGTTTGAAGTACATCGGAATCTGAAATATGTGTTGACCCTGGATGAGTATCGTCACTTTACCTGTATTTACCTGGTAAATGCATGGAAAAGTTCAAGAGTATTGACATATGACGTGCGATCAAAAACTTCAAAAGTACAGATACACTTATGATATTGGATCAAAAAGCATCAAAAGTTCAGATTTACTTCTGGGAGTGGAAATAGAAAGGGTTAAAATTGAAGAGGCATGCCTGAATAATGGGTTGGTCAATTCATCATCAGATTTCGTAGGTAATGGGGATGGCTAGTTTCGTGTGAAATATATACCTGGCTCCTGTGATCTTGACGTGAGGGGGGTCGCCCATATATTTTTAGGTTACTGTAAATATAGCTTATCCACTATGGAATGTATCATTGAAACAGGCCTAGAAAAAGACCATTTACTTGTAAATATAATAAATATAATATGACTGAAGGCTACACATTATTCAGTTATAGATCAAAGTTATGTAATGATCATTAATGAAAGGAAAATATAAGATATTAAATGTACAATACCTTCTAATAGATGGAATGATGAAATGATTATTTTACTACAAGAAGTTAAAATATGCCATTGATAAAATAATATGGCATATTACATTGAGAGTTCCTTAGTCTGGAGTTGATTTAAGGGTAAATTAAAGGGACCACAAGTATATTTCCTATTTGTACAATGTACAAGTTTGCCTTTAGCAGGACAGATGTCCCAGCTGTATAGAAGTCTTATATCTTAAGCTCATCATTGTCAAAGAGAAATTAAAAATCCCGTTATCTGAAATCATCTACTTAGGAGGCTTATAATAAACGGCATGCATTGTATTTAAGTATCCATTCATAAGTCATCCATGTATGTCATTATAATTATATAGAATATGTTAAAAATCTGAAAACTTCAGAAGAGTGACTCACGATAGAATCTTCCTGGGTTCGCGTGATCTTGATTTTTGAATGAGCATTAGTCATTTAGAAAAAAATCTAGGTTTCTTCCTCCTGAAATAAGAAGCTTGTATAAACAAGTCTAGCAGAGTGTAGCAGAAAATGTTTCTATTTTCTTGTCATCATCATGAGGTCTCTTTTTGACAGCGTTTGCTTGTTTTTTTAAGTGGTATTAAGGATAGAGACATGTTTCTGATGGAATTAAGACTTTAAATGTTACATAAATGTCCAGAAATAAAACACAATTTTAGAATCATCCCTAAGATTTTCAATAACAGGGCATTAAAAAGTTAAAAAGTCATGGGTTTCTCACCTAAGAGAGGGTACGTGTAAAGGGAGGGAACACCAGAATAACTGGGGAATAACATGATAATATTAATGATGGAGAAATTCCCTGGCCCAGGGTCTTATGGAGAACCCTGCTCTTTGCATTGATTGCATTTGAGTTTATACATTTTCATTAACTGCGTAGCAATTGGGTCAAAATTGTGTGAAAATTGTTTTTAAGTGTGCATGGTCATTGCTCAAGAGTTTCCTTATTTTTACAGAGAATTTATCCAGGCCACAAGGGAAGATATTGAGGCACTACATTCCAGAACTGTTGACCAGACCACCACATCTCAAGTAAGAAAATCCTATCTACATAAAAACACCAAATCCAACACCTAAACTAATACCAAACAAGGTCCAAATTGACATTTGTTTATACATACCTTTCCTCCTTGGTCCAAGAGTAACCTCCCCTTTGAAATAAATTCTAAAGAGTGCAAAGCATTCCACAAAGAATGTGCTGTAAAAATTTGATTTCCAATGATTTAAAGTTTTCTGAGTACATTTGTAGAAATGATAATAAGGATTTACTTTCAAAGTACCATATAAAATAAATACATGTTCATTGTGAAGTGCAAAGGACAATTTGGCTTCGATATAAATGTAATATACATGTATCTGTTAATTTTGTAATGATTTTAAAAACCAAAGGGAATGAAAATCACTTCCCTACAAGCATTATACCCCCGGTAAACATGTTGGCTCTAAGCGTGTTTCACTGTATTTGGAAAATCTACCTAGTATACTGATTTCATGTAACATAAGTATATAATGATTGAAATTAAAATTTTAATTAAATTGAACTCTTTAGGGACGATTATTGGAGACAGACAAGGTAATTAGACACAATGTGTTGGTGATATGTTCATATATTGAGTTTAACGTTGTGGTTGTGAATAGTAACAAATGGGGAAAGAGACCCTTATCCAGCATGAGTTTTGTAAATTAAAGTATTCTAACGATGTGCATCTGCATGACCATTATAGCACTTTGTCAATTGTGTCAGTGTTTGCACTATGTTATGTGGTATAGTATTTTCCAGAGAATTTTTTTTTTCTTGAACATGAAGCAATATACCCAAAAAATGCTGCTCATATAAATGATATAATGTACAAAAACTGGAAAGAAAATGTTGCTGTGTTACACCTGACTTTCCGTTTATTTGTGTTTGGGTTGTAAGTTTGCGTTGCTAAAACATCAGCTGTGTGTTGGAATGGTGCGTTTTCTGTTATTAGTTTTTCCTTGCAGATGGTAGGCATTATTACTGTGTAATGATCAATAAGTGATGCTTTATGACTTTATAGTACTGAGGGGTTTGTTAGACCCTCAGAGAAACCTACATGACTGACATGTGAGCCTACGTCATTATAGAGATCAATATAGAACCATTACATAGTTGGCCCACACTGATCTAGAAGTTGGTACTATATCTTAACATAATTAAAGTGTTCATAATATAGCCTTATTAAGAGTGAAGTATATGTGATGGTTTACTTTAACTTAGTTTTTGAAGGAGGTTATATGGGAGTATTTTTATTTTAAAGGGCTGGGGCATGTACGTAGAATAAGATAAATTCTAATTACAAAAATTTATCCAGGATCATAATCGTATTGAAAGCATAGAATAAATTTATTTTTACATCTCGGAACTCTCCCACTAATATATATCTAAGATGGAAGGAATGGGATTAATTTATATTGTAATAGTACTATGCAAGCAGTAATGCATATACTGTGATTCATGAATGTGACTCAGAAATGAATGCACAGCAATTTCATGAAAATTTGATATATTATTTAAGTTTCCATCTTTTCACAACAAGTAATTGGTGTGGCATTTCTAATGTATCTTTTCTAACACTACAAACCAAAAGGTCCCCATATCTTAGATCTTCACCGTAAACAAATACCAATACACAAAGAGAACATTTTTACTTTTAACTTAACTACCAAATTTTATGGAGATGGGCTATTTATCATTATTTTGGGACAAGCAGTGCAACCTTGTTTTTCAATCCGAATTACACTTTTATATGGCAACTCCTTAAAATTTTCAAACTGACAAACAGAATGGCCTGGGGGGAAAAATAAAAGAATGATGGCTTCCTTTGTTAATAAGTCAAAATAATTTGGGAGAAATGTCACTTATTCCATCTTTATTAAACTTCTTGGTGGTTAAATGCCACATCTGTATACGTCTCATACATTTGAAGAAAAAAAAAGTTTCAAAAGAATTAAGTCAATTGTGCCCTATGGAATATTTTATGAACAGGAGCATGCAGATGTAATTCATCAGTTTAGCTACAATTCATACATGTTAATTCACCATTTGTATTGTATGATCTCTTTTATATCCAAAGAAATGTATGACCAAAATAAATTGAGTCAATTAAATTAGCAATAAAAAGAAACCTGTTGTTTCCTAGATTAAAATGTCTTATTAATAGTACAGTGTATAAAATTCAAAACATATCTTGATATATATGAGAACCTAGACTTTCTAAATGAAGACTAACTATTTGCACATAATTTGTTCCCCAGCTGATCTTCTAATCATCCTTTTTTTTCTATAGCAAATCAAAGCTGCCGAGAGGTACATGAAGAGATTAGAATTCCATCTGGCCAAGGTAAAAAAAAAGAATACATATACTACATTATAATCTATAGATACACAATAGAGAGAGAGAGAGAGAGAGAGATGTATTTTTTAAAATGTACTTGTAATATGCTAAATTATACATTTATAAATTATGAATTACAGATAGAAGAACTCCATGACCATTACTGTGTTCAGCAACAAATGAGAGAGGGTGAGTTCACAGTTGATTGGCTCATGTGTTAATTTGCTTTAAAAAATAATATTGTAGATACATGTACTGAGTATGTTCACTATTGGTCTGTTGAAGTCATTTATCCCTGTTCTTATCTTTGTTTTCACTAAAGCCTTTTACAAAAAATATGTGTCTGGATTTTATGTATATAATATAAAGTTACATTTTGAATTGTACAAAAAATATGTGTCTGGATTTATAAATATATAAAGTTGCATTTTGAATTTAATTCAGTTATATTTTTTTCAGGCACCAGAACAATGCAGAGAGCATTCATTGTGTCACCCCACCGAAAGAAAGACTCAATGGAGAGAGTGCGATATGGTCTTAAGGAATGCTCCCAGGTGAAATATTGCACTCTTCTTATCTTATACTGCATCATTGATTAAGATAGAAAATTTAGTATGGCTTGGCTGAAATAGCCTTTATAGTGGACATTAATAGTGGACCAATGGAAATTAATCAATAGTACGGACATTGTTTTCTTTTAAAGATTTTTCAGGTTTTGGAAAGAACTAGAGCAATAAAACATGGAGCAGTTGTCATGTTTTATTGTACTCTGGCCTGCCTTAACCTGGAAAATCTTTAAGTAGTAAATCATGGTGGACATTTTGTGTCAAAATTTTTTGTTTAGAGTAAAGCACAGCTTCAAAGAAACAGTAAAAATGACAAGCATACATCATCCGGAATGTCACAGTCACATTTCTCGGTCATATTTCACTCAACTGCTACATCATAAATAAATTTTCATTGCCGTGTATTACAGATAGGACATTTTAGTTGAATTATTTTAATATTTGAAGGAAGACAGCAAAATTAAGGAAGAAAGAAAAAAAAATAATTTAATTGTTTTCCTGAAAGTAATATAATGTTTGTAGAATGATAGTACAATGTACCTGTAAATTAAAATGGTGCAGAATTTTCATTTCTACATATTTTTTTCAATTTTTACCCATGTAAAGAAAATGCTGTTTATTATATTTATTTATTCATTTGATATTGTTTTTGATATTTAGCAAACTTATCCTTAAGGAGAAATATTTATTTCCTGGGTATTTTAACTTAAACTATCCATTGTTATGAAGTACTTCCTTGATATTTGATATTGAAAAAAATGTTTGGGGGAAAAAGATCAAAGATTTAGTACTGGCAATGTTCAGTAGTATCAGATTTTATAAGAAAATCCTTAATTTAATGAAATCAGTGTGTCCAGCACCAATATAAACGGGCCACAAAGAAAGCATGAAATTTTTAAGTAGATTTATGCCCTAAGACACTTTGATCTGCTGGAAATGATTATGGACCAGTCCATCAAGGTGTCTCTCTACCTTAATGAAGAAAACTTGTTTTCTTAATGAAATTGATGTTGGGTTCATATATAGTTCAAGGAAGATGGTGATGTGTAAAGGGAGGAAACTCTGTACACAGAAAGAAATAAGCAATTTTTGTTTTGTTTTGTAGACTATGTGTTCCATAGAGGCCCAACTGGAGGCAATGATGGGGACTTTCTCCTGTAAACTCAAAGGTTACCACCATTAAGAAACAAATTACAAATCAAAGCATGAAGAAAAAACAAATTAAACATAAATGTATTTTGTTCATCATGAAAGAGATACATGAAAAAGAACTAGCATGTTATTCTCTATTAAGTTGTTTTGTAATACTTAATTATGGATTTTATTTTACTCTTTAGGAATGGCTGGGTTTGCCAGACTCTGTCCAGGAGATGTTTTTGAAATTGTGATCAAACATGGCACTCAGAAGTGGAAGTCAAAAGGCAGGATAGAGAAGAATGGGACACAGAAATGGGATAATCCTGACTTCAAGTTTAAAGCTGTCATTGGGGACGTTTTTAATATTAAGGTAAATGTATCTTGTAGATCTATCTTCATGCTTGTTTTAAGGAGGAACTATACATTCAACTTTAAAATTTATAAAATGTAGTCCACCCTCCAGCTTCATTTGCAAAAAAATTGCTAGCCTACAAACATCGCATAACCCCCTCCCAACACTCCAAATCATAAAAGCACTGTGAACATGAACAAAATTGAATTTGGATGCTGTTACTTTTTCAGCAGATTGTTATTGCATAAATTAAATCAATGAAAAAGGTTTTGATGAAAGTTTAGTCAGAAGTGTACTCTATTGTATAAATGTATAATTGATGATTTCAGGGCATTGAGTTAAGGCTGCTTAAGTCAGTCACTCTTGGTCAGAAGAAATGTGAAACCAAGGACTTGTTCTCTGCCAACCCTCAGCTGATGACAGTCAGCATTAACACAAACGGCTCACTCAAACTCAGTGTTATAATTATCTGGAAGTAAGTAAACTCAAACTCAGTGTTATAATTATCTGGAAGTAAGTACACTCCTTAAACTCAGCGTTATAATTATCTGGAAGTAAGTATGCTCAATCGAACTCATTGTTATAATTATCTGGAAATAAGTACACAATATGGAAGAAATCATTTTAGCTTGCAATCAAAATAAAAGCTTTCTGTGTTTATAGTTTTGGCTCATTTGTTGATTGACTTTTACTTGCAGCCCTTTGGATGGGGTAGAGGAGACAATGCCTTATTTCGATGTTCCTCTTCGGCAGCCTAGTGCACCTCGTCGAAGACCTGTGTCTGTTATGGCACTAAATGGAGAACTGGTATGTGCATATATAGGACTTCAATCAGACCAATGGTTACTTATAAAATGTTTTTAGAATTTTGTTTCATTTAACTTTGGATGAAATGGCAAAGTAAAGTTTACTTATCTATCCATCTTTTTGTTACAGACACAGAGTGACTTCTTGGGACCTGAGAGAAGATACTCTAACCCTGTCAGTCTGACACAAACAAAAGACGATAATTTCATCCTCAGAACTTCTGCTCCTCCTACCGCCCACACCTCACCCAATCACTATGGAAACCATTTATCCAGCCAATCAAATGTCCTGTACTTGCCTGGTGCTTCCCCTCAATTCATGAACGCCCATTCTCCTCCAGTAACTTCAAAACTTGTTGCCCCACCAAGGCAACAGATTCCTCAGAGATATACTGTGTCACAACCGAACTTAAACTCGGGGCTGGGTGCCTCCCCTACCCCCAACAGAATTCCACAATTTCTGTCCAGTGGATCTCATGATACGTATGGAAATATGCACTTTAATGTGGCAATGGGACACGGAATCACGTTGACTAAGGATGAGCCAGTCCACATTGAGGATGCTCTGAACAGTCTTAGTGCCAGTCTGGAGGATTACCATGGGCAGTACAGAGAGCTGGAGAAGTTAGAAGATGTTGTGGTCATGTTGGAACAAGTTCTTAGAGTAAGTGTTTTGTTAAGAAAGAAAAAAATTCCTTGAATGCATTTCAGTCTTTAATCCTTATTCAAAATTTGTATATTGAAATGGCAAAACATAAAATCATGTTAATCTGAGAAAAAGGTCTTTTAAATGTGACTAGAATATCTTGGCAGAACCTGTAATGTTTCTATTTTCTGGTTACAGAAAGAGTCTAGATGCAGTTCACGGACAGGCAGTATATGTGTGTCTGTACAAGATGCCCTCGGTGCTTTCGATTTCCTGGACACCGAGGTGACAGAGGAAGGGGAGACAAATCAGTAAGTAGCAATCCAAGATTGCTTTCACTTTGAAATTCATAGTATTTTACATTTTTTAAGAGAGATCCATTTTTGGTACATTGCATATTTTGAGTAATGTGACTATTAATGAATATCACCAAAAAAGATTTTGCATTTGCCAATTGATCCTACAATGGAAATGTGATGCTTTATAAGAAAAAAAAACACTTCTTTCCTTTACAAGAAATGAATCCTTTACAAGACATGAAATATTCTTTATTTTAGGGAGTCTACATTATTTGACAATGTGATGTCTAGTCCTGAGTCTACAGCTAAGACGGCAGATTCTGGCATTGAGTCACTGGCCAAGCGGTTGTCTGAGGACACTAACCTGGGTTCCAGTGAAGGTTCAAGTCCTCTTCCTCCCAGCACTGGAAATGAACACGTGGATCAAGCCCTGGTGTTCCATCTGGTTTACTGTGAGAGACTACTAGAGGTACACAAACCACCATCATTTAATGAAAACAATAAAATTCTCTATACTTGCAAAAAATTCTCAAAACGATATTACAGAATATTCAGGGGCAAATATTTTTACAAGTAAAAAAAAGTTGCATTTAAAGGAGAATAACTCTTTCTATAATGATAAAATTTTCTATAGTTTTCATGTGAAAAGCAAATTGCATGTAAAGGGGAATTACTCTTCCTTTAACGATGATGAAAAGTTTCTCTTAAGTTTTAAATTAATAGAGCCTTTGTTTCTGATGTTGTAGAGTTTAGGAAGTTTTGGACCACTAAAATGCAGGGAAATTTATGCTCTGGACAGACTACAAAAGCAAGCTGAGATTATAGAACATTTAATCAAGATTTCCCAGTCACACGATATAAATCTCCATGCCAGTAAGTGAAGAATTCTACTACTTTTAAATTATATCTCATTATAAAGGAAAGAGTGAGATCATTGATTGTGCTTTTATTAATTTGACAGTCATGGCGGAGCTCAGTGACGATAAAAGTTTACGTGAATTCTGGGTGAGGTGCACGGACACAAACGTTCTCTACATTCACCCAGAGAAACTCGTAGGTGCCTTTGAACAAAAGTATGGAGCACAACTTCAGAGTAAATACAGCAGAGATCCCAAGAAAGGTCTGCATTAATTATTCAAATCCTGACTTTTATGATATCTTCAATAATTTCTCATATTGACTCTTGAAATTGGACCATTTTGTGTGTGTGTGTGGTAACTTTTAAAGTGTTACTTTATTTTAATTGGTAGTGTTGAGACATTTGGTAATGAGGATCTTAGATGTTCCCAGCTATGACCCAGAAAAGGTCAAGGCCACCTGTATTGTCACGCTTCACCAGTTTCTACAGTACTTCAAAGACGAAGGAGGTCTACAAAATGTAGATGCTGTAGCTGCCGAGTGTAAGAATCTTTTACAATATTTATGGTCAAATTCCTTTTTATAGGAAGGGGGAGGATATTTAAAAGCATATTTAAAAATTATCATCACAACTAAATATATGAAATGTATGTCATATTTGTTCTACAAAAAAACCTTTATTTTATTTTAGTACAAATGATTGAAAAATTGTGCTCTGGGAAACAAGAGAGTATAATCAAATGTGTGATGTCCCTAAAGGGAACCTTTCCTCCTGCACCATGCCTCAAAGTAATGGGGGCCCTCTTGATCAGTGGTAGTAATGAGGTGGCTAGGACAGTTGGTAAGTTGTACTTAATAGTATCTTGAAGACTTGGAAAATGCCAAATTCACTCTGCAGTGTAGATTATAGAGTATGCTTTAGTTTTGATATTGAACCTTCAGTTATCTAGAATTGGTTAGCTCCCAACATTTAGAGATACATGTATTTAGGTTTGAGTATGATTATATAGTTGACATTTGGTATCCCAACACATCTAGATTTTGATTACTTGGAATATGTAGAAGTTAACTAGTGGTTCACATTGTGCTCATGAGTTAGAACTCATAAACATTTGAAGAACTGTGTAAAGTTTGTGTCCTACCAAGTTAAACATACATGTAAAGAGGTTTGACTGATGTTGATTTTCTTTTCATCAAGCATTTATATTTGATTTGATTTATGTGAAAATTTCTTTCTCAAAGGTTTTACTGGCCTTAAAAAAATTCCTTATTACACTCCCTTATTGAAAAGGGGGGGTGTACATAGTAATCTGGATGTCAGTCCGTCTTTTATGCTTAAAGGTATACGTCTCATATCCGCAACAGAATATTACATGTTGCCATTGTGCACATCCTATTTTACTTTTTGGTCCGACACATAATTTGGGTTTCCCATAGCAAAATATGGACACTGCCATTATGTTCATATGGGAGTTGGGGGTATCATTTTCTGAGCTCATTGCTTACAATACCTCTAGTTTAAATTCAGACTTGTTACACTACAAAGGGAGATAATTAGAACATTTCTAAATTGTGCAAATGTATTGATAACCATTATTATAATAGTATTTGTATACCAGCTAGTTTATGGAATATGAATGATATTTCTATTGAGAGAATAATGATGTCTATATTTATGGTATGAATAATAGTACCAAATGGTTAATGAATTCACTGTTTGTGGTCATTGGTTTGGCCAGACTTTGTCGTAGGCGTAAATATTGACTGAATAATGTAATTCCGAAGTAATCAATGTCACGCTTTATTGGTTTGCAGAGTCCTATTTGGAAGACATTGCAAAAACAAAAGAGTTCAGGGACAAGGTAAGGTAGACCTCATATGTCATGACTAATGAGCCTTAATAGGAATTCTCAATACCAAGAAAATGTACAGCTAATTGATAACAAAAATTTGTGTCTAAATCATTTTGACTTTTGAAATATCATGTTTATAGATATTAGTGCCTTAATTGTTTAGTGGGCTTTTAACAATGCTCAATTTCTTATCAAAAAAGAAAATTTACTGCTAATTTAAAAAAAAAATCCATTTTAATCCTTTTAATTCTAAGAAGTCATGTTGTTGATAGATATTGGTTGTCTGTGTTTTGTAGGCCTTGCTGGTGTTTGTGGAAGGCTTGGAGGATAAGACACCAGAAATCAGGGCCGGAGCTTGTGAAGCCCTGGGTAAACTAGAGGTAGGTCATAATGTACAATACATGGTCAAATACTTGCAGGATATTGTATTGTTTTCACAACTTAGACTTATTTTGTTCTACAATTCAATATTGTAGGTCTCAACACTTCCTTATATTAAATAAAATGCAGTAATATCTGACATTAGACTGATTTTATTTTCCATTTCAATGTTGTAGGCCTCAGAGAGTATAGAGCAGCTATCCTACCTTTGTCAGACTGACACCTCTACTGTGGTCAGGGTCCGATCTAAACAAGCCCTCTTCTCTTTCGGTAAGTTACTGACCACATTTGTCACTGAATGGTCAAGGACATAAACCCTACACAATCTTCTGCAAAAAAATTTCTTTTCATAGATCAAATGTGGCGTATGAGCCTCACATGATGTTTTACTGCCTAATATTCATACATGTACAAGGAGAATTTCGGCAAGTGTCATTTTTACTTTGTTTTATAGGTGAAGTTGGCCGTCATGCATTCGAAGAGATTCAACTGTCCACTCATGGGTTCCAAGGACTGCAGGTTAGAAAGTAGGTCAGAGCAGGCTGAGGAGACAAAGGTCAACCCTAAGCCATGGGGGCACTCTTCAGACAAAAGTGTAGTGTCTGGAAGGGGGTGAAATCTTCCCCTGACCCAGTTCATATGAAGAGAGAGGGGGGACACAAAAAGACATTGATTAGACATCTATATCAGTAGATTATTTATTTGTGTCATGAGAATACAAAATTGATCCATTTTGCCAGCACAAAAAAAAAATGGAACAGACAAATTGGCACACAAAAAAAATTGACAACCATTCCAAAAACTGTGTACCAGACGATATGTAAATGTGGAAGTGCTTGCTTTATATTATATTTATGTACAGTACTCTACAAAAGTTTGTGCCTTGGTTTGTTCATTGTACATTTTATCAAACCTTAAAGCATTTCTAGGTTGTTTGCAGTTTTATGATACCAAGCAGTTGTGCAAAATGTAAAGAAAAAAAAAATTTGGAAGCAGCATTATTTATCATAGATTGATATTAAAGTGATTGTGTTTTTGTGCCAAATTTGCCACATTTTACATGTAATGCTTGCAAAATTAAACATTTACTTAAAAATGCTTTTCATTACAGTGTAGATTTTTATACATGCTATGTAGATTAAAAAGAATACTTGCATTCATAATCACTCATTTATTGATATTGATGTTATTAAAGGTACTACGCATGGAACTGCTTTTAACCAAAGATTTATGACATTTGCTGCAAAAATGATATTATTGTCTTTGTGCAATATTCTGAATGCAATTTGAACTGTTCTTTTTATTTCAATTTTTGAAGTTTCTGAATCTTCATATTTGTTGAACAAGTGTATATTTAACTTACTTGACATCTTAATTGATTTTCTTGAAAGCATTCACTTCTAGGTACAACCCAATATGGGTTTGACATACGTTTATTTTTTCCTGTTATGCTGTATGACTGTGTTCTTTGAAAAAAGGTCATAATGCTTGCATTAATTTAAAATATATGTTATAATATTGTTTATGTTTATAATGTTATACCTAGTCAAAATTATACAATGTATTAAACATTAAAATGTTTAAAAGAGGAAAATTGTTTTTCTTTTGTTCAACCCCATGCTGCAGCTAGATCGGTATCTTTCGCAAATTGATTGCTCTCTGTTGTGAATGAATGCCATTGTTCAAATGGTTGACAGATCAATAAGTTAGTTTTTCTTGGTGACAGATGGCGGGGCTTCTGTGTTAGAGGCCATTTTAATCTGGAAGCATGGCCAAGTAATGTCTGATGAGATCTTGAATGGGAAAACCTCAGTCAAAGAAATCAGATTCAAATCCTAGTGGTGTATCATAAGGAAGACCTAGAAAAGAGGGAGGATTGAAATGTCATAAAGTTGTACTTCATCAAAATGTGTGATATCATTGAAATATTTGTCATAATTTGGCCTGGCCCCAATGTTATAAATAGATCAATCTGCTTATTTATACCAATAAATCATAGAAATAAGCCATCCGAATCTCCAGGAATATGACCCACCCTATTCCAATTAAAATGCTGCAGAGAACTGATTATGCTTTTTGCCAATATTTCTTTTATTATTTTTTTTTTAATTTAGAAGAGCATATGAAATATTGTCCAAATTTCTGTACCCCCTTTCCCGTTCAAGGGGACATCAGGAGAAGTGTCTGATCAAATACAAAACTAGACTTAAATTAACAGTTGTTCTCTGTGATTTCTGAATTTAAGGTTACACACGTTGCCTCTTAATTGAACTGTCAAACTTCGTACGTTTCCTGTTTTATGATGAAAGTTTGACAGTTTTATATATCTGGCTATCAATGCATGTGCAGATGAAGGTATATGTCCAATTTTACGTACCCTTTAAAGTATCTTCTGGTGGCAAAGTGAAAGGGTAATCTGCATTATAAAAAAATGAAATATATGTATACACTAATTTTTTTTTTTTTGCAAATATTACGACTCTGTCAACGACTAACGCTAATTAAATGAATTATTTAAGTATATCTATGAAAATGTAGACAAGATTTTTGACATTGCACCGATGTTAGTCAGTGCACTGTGCGCACTGTAAAAGGATCCCGGAAGACAATTACAAATTGAAGTACATGTATAATAGGGACTTTTTCCACTGTCACTCTTTTCTTTATATATACCTTGAGCACATTCGTAATACACGCCGAGGTGAAGGAGATGGAGGCCTAGGGCGTTTTCAAGAGGTTTTACAGCATCACCTTCGCAGTCGGGGCCTTTCTGTAATATCTGATTCATACATGTTTGATACTCCGAGATGGCCCTGAAAACATTAACAGAATACTGTTTTAAAAACAAATGACCCGGCAGAGAATATTAAAGTTTCATCATTCTCATTTATATGTGTATGAATAATGACTTTGCAGAAAAAAATGAATAATTAAATAAAAGCTAGAATATCAGCAGACTTTGATTTCGGCGCAAAATCTGCAATCACCTTTACAACTTGATAATGAATAAGAGAATAACAACCATTTATTCCAATGAGAGTTATCTCTCTTATCAGAGGGGTCAATGAACCTTAATTCTTACTGGCAGTTTCTTTCGTTGTCCCTTCTCCTCCTGCTATAAGGACCTATGCTGAGGCTTATGCCTTGACATAATGTCAGTCTTTTTCTATCAATGCACACTAACGAATTCGTAAACTCTGGAAAGACAAAAAATATCGAATGTAGAATGCTAACTGTTTAAAAAGAAAAAAGAAAATTTTAGAGTAAAATTTAAATCTGTCTTATTAAATTAAATATTTTTAAAGCTAGCTTTTAATTAGAGTACCAAGCTTTCAGATTAGGTTAAAGTACCTTTGATGTTCTGGCAGGCCTGATTAAGTGGACCGATGAGGTGGTGCCAGAACAGGAGAACAGACGGACACTTGTCCACAGGCACGGTGGTAACACACTGTTCAGCCCAGTCTAGAGCATCAACTCTTTAAAAAGATAAAATAAAATTCGTTTTAAAGATAATAATTCTCGGTATCAATTTGCATTTACAGATCTAACTTTCATTTGCCGTTAACGTTGAGTTTGGATGGGGAGGGAAAGGGGGAGGGGGTAAATTTGACGTTTGACGTCAATACTTTAAGCAAATATGGAAGATATATCTGACAAGTTCGCAAAACAAACAAGCGAAGAGACAGACATAATGTATAATCCTTAATGTAAGTAATTAAAAAACCAATCATTTTTAATACATTAGAGAATACTCACCGACAGACATGCGTTAAGTTGGCATCAAACAATGTCTTCTGTATATCGATGACGTTGGTGTCAGTTTGGACTCCCCAATGGAACAGACATTCTTTTAAGCCCCGGTCCTCGCGTTTGCGATTCGTGTGTCTACATCCATGCAAAGTTGCTGGCCACATCAATAAGATCACACCTAAGATTAATTTAACCAATTTTGGCTCTTATGTTATTTAAATATTTCTTATATCATTAAAAGAAATAATTAAAAAATCATTTTTAATCATGTTTATTTCAATAAAGGCAAAATGCAGTCAATGTGGATGTAAAATTAAAGGAGAAGAGAATGGGGTTAAGTTAGACTTTTATTTAAATTAATTTAAAAAAGAAAATTAGGGA
>PRKT01000993.1:81573-96471 GCA_003671525.1 Saccostrea glomerata
CCCCCCCCCCTCCCCAAAAAAAAAAACCGCGGAAAACAAAAATTTACGGGAAAAATAATAAACACATCAAATCATACAAAGTTATACATTTCATACAAAACTACATATTGACTATATTTTTAAAGAAATATTTTTGTTTCAAGTATTAATAATAAAAAGACTTACCCAAACACAATGGAAGGTAAACTGGAGAGAAAATCATTTTCTCAACCTTTTCTGTTTCTGAGCATGGGTTAAATGACAAGATAAATCCATCCCTGTGACCTATGCATGTAAACAAGCAAGTATTGTTACTTTTCACATCCGCAACGGATGCAGTACAATGGTAGCTTTCTTTGGTCAACAGGAAAATTATCCTTAACCAATACATCCACTTATAGTACTTTTATCTTCTGTTGCACGGAGATTGGGTCAACAGAGACCCATGTTTGTTTGAATTGTTACATAATCAGTACTTATTTTTCAATAATAAAACAAAGGGTTCATTTAAAAAAAAGGGGGGGGGGGTACCCCTAAACATGACCTTGTACGTAAATACGTATTTTCCTCTTGACGGAAGTAGAAACCCGACTACGTTTATAAATTGATTGTATGTATATTTATTATACAAATAAATATTGGCGTGAAAAATATTAGGGAAATTGAAGTTTTAAATCAAATTAAATTGTCTTTATTTTAAGTTAATATAATATGAAACCAAAGTGACGATTTCCTGTCAGTCTATATTCCGTGTGCAAAGTAAGGTATGTGATACACGTCAATAGGTCTTTGTTTTACACAAACGATGTCTATGCCCCCATAATTGAAGATTCGGGGGTAAAGAGTTTTTTCCCTGTACGTCTATCTGTCTGTCTGTTTTTCTGCAGATACATTAACCTTCAATTGCTCATGTATCTTTTGATTGGATGGCACTGTTTCTTCCGTACTTTACATGTATAGTCCTTGTGATAAGATTTTTCTTTGGGTATTAATATATTTGACCTCTTGTTTTTCACCATAATATGTGGCACACTTTTGAAAAAAAAATTCCATATAACTTTGACCATTACTATTGAACAATGTTGTAAATGTTTTATTCGTCCATCTTAAAAAAAAAAACTTTAACCTTCATGACTATAACGCTTAAACAGTTAATAACAGGGCTTAATAATGCATTTCAGAGCTGTATTCCTTGTGATAAAACCTTCTTTTGGATACCAACACTTTTGACCTTGACCGTAGAATCTGACCTTTTTTTGAAAAGAAAAATATATCTTGGGCATATATTTCCAAGAATTGGTGCTAAAGCTTTCAGTGACCGACCGCTGCTTAGAGGCCTTGCCTCAGGTTAACTAAAATCAGAATACAAGGTTAACTTGAGAGAGAATGTATATAAAAAGGTGACCAGAGCATAATAGAATCATGTTGTACACAATTTATGCTTTAAAGAATAATTTTCATATAATTGAATTCGTTATGAAAAGAGGAAAAAAGTAATATGATAGAATAACGGGAAAAACAGATACATCATATAAACTAAACAGTCATCAGATCTTAGAGCATAAAGCCTATCTCATTTCACTGTACATGATTTGGTTGGCACTGTGCAGTACTCATCGATTAAAAGATAGATAAAATCTGGCTTGATACACTGAGATTATTTAATTGAGTATTTCTAACAAACCCCAACATATATATCATAAACCTCAGACACTTTGGCATTTATACGAATGATTGGAAGAATCTAATCCAATACTGATAAACTGCGAACACACATCCACATGCAACTGATGTAAGTAAGCAACACATATTTTATCCAAATTTGTTACTCTTTCGTTGCATTTCCAATCACTGCCAATGTATGTATTGGTGATATTAATACTATTTTTCCTGCGATGTTGCAATCGTCTTCTCTCATATAAAGCAACTCAAAGAAAGCAATTTTTAATTATTGTTGAAATCAACACTTTAAATTTATTTAATCCATCTTTACTCTAATGAGCCTAAGAGCACGTGAACTTGTATATATCAAAGCACTTATGTAATAAAACACGTCATGCGATATGGGTTCAACAAACAAATCCTTATATAGCGAGAAAAACAATGCACTTGAGGTTTTCAAATCCATAGAAAAATTTGTATTAATACGATTATAGCTGATAATTTGAGTATAGTCTTGTTAAGAGTTGTCATTAAAATAGGTACTTCGTAAATCATAAATTCCTTAAGACACTGACACAGAGCTGCGAATAACGATATCACTTGCAGACACACACACAAACAGTTCAACATTAGTCCCGTGTAGTAAGAATCGTCCTGATGACCGTACTTCCGGATGTTTGTTACATTGGTCACCAAGGTAACGAATAATGTAAAACACAAGAGTCCTTGGGAAGTTCTATGTAGTCGATTTTGACTGGGGTCTTCTTTTTCCTTCGCCTGTCAGCAGAAGAAAAACAAATGCATAGTTTAATTTAATGATACATTTTGAAAAAAATAGAATAACCTGCACAGAGCCGCATTATCATTCTAAGGTTGGTGCTAGACCCTTCTTAGTACGATTCTCAGTCAACCTTGGACTTTCAGGAGGGGGTGACTTTCTCGACACTACGAATTTAACGTCTCTCAAATGGCGATTAGATTCTCATTGGTTAAATAACATTAGCGACTTTAAATTGTTGTCGACAACGATGAGAAGACTTAAGCCCCACCTCTTTGCCGTACGAAACGTTATCATTGGATCATTGATATACTCGTTGACATTCGCCGGAATCTATTTTTCAACAGTGAATGAAAGGCTTTGTAAGTTTCAGACGCTAATTATGTAACATCGAGAATACCAAGCCTTACTGAAAGTCATAGGTTAACTGACAATTGTACTATTTACATATATGTATTCTTTGTAACAAAACCTTTTTTTTTGGTATCAACATATTTAACCTTTTGACCTTTATGTTTAACGTACCTCTGTAAAAATTTACTTATACTTCCACCTTGGGTGTAAGTTCTGAATGGTTGGACTTATATTTCAAATTTTCATTTCATGTATTAGAACTTCCGTTGGTTACCGTCTTTTTTTCTTACTTTTCGACCTTGACCTTTGTGTTTGACCTACTTTTTACACGTACATTGGCTATATATTTTGATCGGTGATAGATATGCATGTCATATATCACTTTTGTATCACAATATCACTAACCCTAACCTTGACCCTTTAACTTTCATTTTAAAAAAAAAAAAAATTGCCTATAAGTTTTGAACGGTAGCTTCTATGGTCACCATATGTCATTTCTGCATTCTTTGTGACGAGACCTTTCCTTTGATATGTATATTATTTCTTAACTCTTAACATTGACCTTGGAGTATGACATACTTTTTGAAAAGCTTTAACCTAAGCTTTAACCTTTTCCATATTTTCTGAATTGTCTGTAATAGCAGAGTCATTTTTTCACATGGGCTTTCCTTGTGAAATGATCTTTCTATGAGTATAAACATTTCTTTAATCTTGGTCTTGCCGTTTGAATTCCTTTAAAAAACCTAAAACTGCCATATAGGCACATCAGTTTTCCACAAACACACATACATGTATTGTTTCACATGTTTGGAAAATTAAACAATGCAAATGGAAAAATAATAGAATGCAATTGGAAAAGTACAGAATACAAATAGAAAATACAGAATATTAATGAAAATTATACAGTACAAATGGAAAAGATTGAATATAGCAACGTTTGACATGAATTAATAGCAAAAAAAAAAAAAGAATGCTAGAATTAAAGTGGCTTTACTTTTTGCAGGTGCGTAAGAAAAAACCTAAAATGTAGTTCAAAGTTACATGGCAAATTGGACCAAAAAGTTATTTTTTGATCAATAAACTTATAGCAAATGACAATACAATTCTCATGGTTGAATTTACATAAATCTCACATAATCCAAATTCAGTCGATACAGTACCGTCTGTGTGCTAGCGTCAATTTTCAGAACAGCATCGTAAACCTCCGAGACCACCTTCCTTCTTCGGAAGTTCTCGGCTCTTCTCTGTCTTGCGGTCTGTGCGGCTTGATTAAGAGTGTCAACCTCATCCTGATCCAGGGATTCCATTCTAAAATAAAAATAAAAAAATTAATTAATTTTAATCGATGATTGCTACAAAGAATGCCTGAATTGAACAGCACTTGTTTTTCTCATCAAAATATTCCCTTAATGAAAAATCGCTATAATGGCCTTGGCAAATAAAAAGAAAATCCGTTTAACACGTGGACATAATTACTTTGACAATATTTTCTGTGGATCCCTTTTCCTTCATAGAATTTTAAACCAATGCTCAGAAATTTTAAATAACGAATGTACTAAATGAAACAACACCATACACGTCATGTGATTGAGATTTGAGTTTAATTGAATGCAATACATATTTTCATTTAATGTAAAGATCTATGTATATGCATACGTGTCATGCACTCCTTTTATGATCAGAATTTCAAAAAATGTGGTAGAATGACCAGTGAGTAGTGATATCCGGACATATGGTTTTTCGAACATCATTAAGATTTTTCGTTGGCTGAATCGTACAATTTGTTTTTACAACTGTCAGTGTTTATAACACGCAATTGTTCGGACCCGTTAATATTGAGATTCTGAGAGGCTATGGCAGTGAAAGGCGTGTAATTGGCACCTATAGGTTGATGTTTGGCAGTTGTTTTCCTTTGAACTACACGATGTAATGCTAAAAAAAATCCTGATCCTCAACAACCGTGCCTTCAGGTATTATATAACATTGGATTTAATCAGTGTTCAAACTCCAGAAAAATTATCAATATTCCTGAATTTATGAGATCTGGTGAGCAGAGTTGTAGGTGATTAGGCTGATCAATTTGGCTATCACAGGCATGGTAATATAGACGAGTAATATTATTATTGATTATATTGTCAAAGACTGGTAAAACACATTCCATGTGCACACTGCTCGTGATGGTAAACAGCCGAGCTTGGTGAATTCTTGTGGCATCTGCTGAACATATAGATGAGAAAAAGCAAGAAAAAATCCATTACTCAAAAGTGTCGAAAGAACATATCGCCCTGATTTTTACATCACACATGCATTTTCTGCCTTCTTATATATTTTACGCTCGTGCAAACGTGATACAATGACAAGTCTACGCAGGAAAAAATAATTTCCCTTACAAATCTTAATCCACAGAATATCTGCCGCTGGATTCTGAATTGTCCATTAGCATTCAATTAGCAGCGATACTATAGTTACATGCAATGCTAATAAAAATCATAAATACCTTATGTGTGACAAATGTTACATCTCCTTCGTGTAAAGATCATCTGAAGCATAATTATGGGATTTCAGTTCCAGCAGCGCGTGGATGCATCTCTTTGGTGAATCTTTGCGACAAAATACGGCGACTGCGCGCGCCGTTCTCCAAAAAACGACTTTTTTCCTCGAGCAGCTTACAAATTGATTCACATCTCAATGATTACACTATATCATTGATTTTTTTATACCTCATTTTGTAATATATTCTGATTTCTGCCAAGTTAATTAATCTATATTGATGTACATAGAGTTCTAATATGTTCTGTTAATTTCGAGATGAAAAAATCTATGATCAAGAATTCTTTTGAACATCTGCGTACGTGGACCTTGAATAAAATTTGGTGTTGGGGAAAAAAATTAAGAATGTTGATTCTACTGCATAAAAAGTAATCAATCAAAAATAAAGAGCTTTAATTAACTCGCATCCCCTGAAATCTAAACTTATATCTCATAGAATTAAATTCAGAATAAAACGCAAGTTTTGATAATCAGTATACTGATAATACATGTAATTTTGTTGTTTCATTTCTGTAATATTTTGCGAAAAGTTGGTCTTGCAACAAGGTCATTGGCCAAAAAAACTCACATTTTACATTTCCTTTAATTTGGATGTGGATGGTATCAGACTCCTCTAAAAATATCTTGCTTATTTTTAAAATCGATAAAGGTTCTGTCCGTCGACCGAGGATGCTCACTCCTCCAAGGCACCTGATCCCACCTCTAATATTTTTAAGAGGTCCGTGTTTGCTCTGCCCTCGATTTGTAATATTCTAATGAACGTTTGAGCTTGATTACAGATCTTTATCTCCAATTCTCGTGTTGAATAAGAAACATCCATCCATGGTTGAGTATGTGACAAAATCAGCTGTATAGGAAATCCATAGAATTGCTGTTTTTTTTAATATATTATACATTGTTGTCTTTTTAATCCTTTTAAGCTCACCTGAGCCGAAGGCTCAAGTGAGCTTTTCTGATCAAAATTTGTCCGTTGTCTGTCGTTGTTGTTGTCGTTGTCGTCGTCGTCGTAGTCGTAGTAGTTGTCGTTGTAAACTTTTCACATTTTTATCTTCTTATCAAGAACCACTGGGCCAATTTCAACCAAACTTGGCACAAAGTATCCTTGGGTAAAGGGGATTCAAGTTTGTTCAAATGAAGTGCCACGCCCTTTTCCAAGGGGAGATAATCATGAATTTGTTAAAAATTAATGGCTTTTTAAAAAAATCTTCTTCTCCAGAACCGCTGGGCCAGGAAAGATGAAACTCATGTGGAATCTTCCTCAGGTAGTGTAGATTCAAGTTTGTTCAAATCCTAACCCTCGGGGCAAGGGTGGGGCCAAAATGGCGGACCCAAGTTTTACATAGGAATATATAGTAAAAATCTTTAAAAATCTTCTTCTCCAGAACCACTGGGCCAGGAAAGATGAAACTCATGTGGAATCATCTTCAGGAAGTGTAGATTCAAGTTTGTTCAAATCATGACCCCCGGGGCAAGAGTGGGGCCAAAATGGCCGACCCAAGTTTTACATAGGAATAACTAAGAAAAATCTTTAAAAATCTTCTTCTCAAGAACCACTGGGACAGGAAAGATGAAACTCTTGTGGAATCATCCTCAGGTAGTGTTGATTCAAGTTTGTTCAAATCATGACCCCTGCGGCAAGGGTGGGGCCAAAAATGGCCGACCCAAGTTTTTCATATGAATATATAGGAAAATCTTTAAAAATCTTCTCCAGAGGGCCAGGAAAGATGAAACTCATGTGGAATCTTCCTTAGGTAGTGTAGATTCAAGTTTTTCAAATCCTGACCCCCGGGGCAAGGATGGGGCCAAAATGGCCGACCCAAGTTTTACATAGGAATATATAGGAAAAATCTTTAAAAATCTTCTTCTCAAGAACCACTGGGACAGGAAAGATGAAACTCATGTGGAATCATCCTCAGGTAGTGTAGATTCAAGTTTGTTCAAATCATGACCCCTGGCCCTGGGGATAGTGTGGGGCCAAAATGGCCGACCCAAGTTTTACATAGGGATATATAGGGAAACCTTTTAAAATCTTCTTTTCAAGTACTTCAAAGCTATGATTAGTGATACCCGGGGATGATTTATATTGAATCATCCTCAGGTAGTGTAGATTCTAGTTTGTTCAAATGATGAACGCAATTCAAGCCCGATGTGCTCAGGTGAGCGCTGTGGCCCCTGGGCCTCTTGTTTGTGAAATGAACAGAATCCATACTCAAAGACAACCAGTTGAAACACTTCTTTAAATGTCATACAGGGGCCTTTTTTGCATAGAACGTAAGCAAACAGACTTGAGCTTCTGTTCAGAATATGGTTTTCATTTTTAAATTTAAGCTCAAGTTCACAATTTACGTTCATGAATAAACGAACAATTAGACTTGTATTATACGATGTTCGTTCAGCTATAGCTGCAGATCTGTAGCTCGCTGGTCTTTAAAAAAATTGGGATGGACGACCAATCCATTTCAAAAAAAATGGGATGGACGACCATCTAATTTCTTATAGACCAGCGAGTTAAAGGTCTGCACTTAAATCAATAAGCAATGCGAAAAAGTCATCTTTGTTGATAAAAGTATAAGAAAAACAATAAAAGCAAAGAAGTTTTTTTATACATCGAAACTATTGCTTTTTTTCCTTAATAACAGATGTCTCAAAGTTTTTTTTACCAATATAACTGGGACAACCCAGCATCTTCCAGGGACAGATCTAAATTTAAAGCGTTTGTCTTTAAGGTTTCTTTTTATTTTTTGAATAAAAGAATGTCATTATGACAAAGAATTACAACGAATGCTAGGATTGGGGGAAAGGCCACCTCTTTTAACGTTTCTTTCTACAAAATTTTCTAAACATTTCTATGCTTATTTGTAAAATTGCAATTAAGAAAGTTTTCAGTTTTAAGAAATTCACTCTAGATATCGGTATTTTATTTTCTTTACCAAAAAAACTTTTAATACAAAAGCAACCATTGACGGCCCTTCGTTTGGGTGTAGATACATTTAACATTAAGACAAAAGTAAATTACTAGTAATCTGCAAGAAACTGTTGAGAGTTGTGACTTTTCTATATATGCAATAACAGAACGACAGATCCCTCTCTGATTCCATATCTTATCAATGATCTTTTATTTGCACTACAAACAGAGCATCCATGTTTCATAAAGTATCACTAAGGTTTATCATTCTCTTTTTACGCAATATGCAGATATATGTATTCATTTTTTAGATTCTTTTCTTTGTCAGAAGTCCATTAAGTGTTGTGTTGATGAAATGTTTAGTGTCTTAACAAATGATCTGGCGTTTCCGGATATCATATATTGAACATGGCATTAATAGTTTTAGTGTTCCTGCAATCTCGATCTTTCCATTGCGATTTTTCGTCTTCTTCACCACTTTCGAATTTTATAATCCACCTGAACATCGTATTGCGTGACTGTGTTCTGCCATCCCAGAAATCAAAAACCTTGCTTTCTTTTAGGTTTCAGTGATTTTTCCCTCAGTTTCAGCTTCTTGGTACAGACCATTTTAAAACATAACTTATTTTATTATTATTATATTTTATATTTTATAACTTAAACTAAACATAATTTAAAAGTTAATGTTTTGCAAAGACAGGCGAAAAAGAACAGATTTTGATGTTTATAATCTCTTAAATAGAATTTTCGAATATGATAAATAATAAATTAACTATTTCTACTTTTATAATGATGAACGGTACATTGCAATATTATTGAACGACCTTCTAAAGAAACCGACATTCATGTACGTCAAATCACAAAATCCCCCTAGATTTTTTAGTTGTTGTTGTTTCTAACGACAAAAGTAACATAGCAATTTTTTATTAATTACATATAAAAGTTGTAGAACCAAAGAGCAGAACACAAAGAACACACGTGTAAACAATCAACACAGCCATAACAATGACTGAGGAATTGCGAAAAAACAGTATAAACTTTTCCTGGAGATATTCTGTCTCTATTGCAAATGTCTCGATATAAATACTATCAATAATAAAGGTCATAAACGTGTCAGGTCATTTATATGACCTTACTAATGAACAAAAATATCAGAAACAAAAACAAAGGCTAACAACATATATACATAGTCCAATAGATACTACTGGAAAGCCAATTAAATATATAATGATTATGTACAATGAAGTGTGATCGAATTGCTCGGGCCTTTGATTCATGTCACATTCTTTTCCGCCAACTCACACATAAAATGTTCACTATTTCTCTGATTTCAATGATACTAAAACACCATATATTTATCCCTTAATTCCTTCGACAGGTATAGTATCCCATAACGTATAGCTTGCAAAAGAAACTGATGTCATCGGTTCATTCTGTGATTCTAACGAGCAATAAAGATGAATTGATGTTGAGTTTATCACAGCCTTCATCTTGAAGCTTTGACATAACTTTTGCGTTATTCACTCAATTCTCGAAAAACCCTTCTCCCATCTCGATTGAAAGTTTTCACAGCGGTTGAAATCACACCCCCTACACCGTCTCCCTGTCTCAGTCATGTAGAACGTAAGCCTTCGGCAGTTAGCCGGAACCTGAACACAACTAATGCTCGGGCATTGCGTGACCACCCGACTCCTGTTCCGGACACCTGCAATGGTGTTCCGGGTACCTGCCGATGAGGATGTCGAGCCCGATCGTCTTGCTGCAATCATTCGCAGAAGTTGACGGCGTATTTCGCTCGCATTGCTTGTTCCTTGTAAGCTCAACCTCTGTCTTTGTCTCTGTCTTAGGAGGTCTGCCATTGTTGAACCAACTCTTGTGGTGGGGCGTGAAGGTTGACGCAAAACAAAACGACCCCTTTGTCGCTGTGTTCGACCCAGCTGACCTGGAAATATTATTGATGTAGCTAAGATATCTTATTGGCTGACAATAACAACATTTTAGAACTTTGCTTTAAAAATTACGAGGAAAACATTTGCTTTCAAACAATTCAATGCTATTTCTACGTTAGTTTCGTTGAAGCAAACTGGATGCATTTTTGGAAGTCAACGACAAAAATTGTTTTATGAAAAATGTGGAAGAAATGATATGGAGTATTAAAGTCCATTTGTTATCAAATTGTAGGCATTGTTTTTGTCCATAACAAAGTGATATATCTTAATAACAAAAACCGCTTTTGATTGCCTGTAAAACCTGACACAGTAATTGACGTCTAAAGATTTTGTTGTTATTAGATTTATTTGTTTACTCCAAATATGATCAACTATCTGTCTGTATAATAGATTACTTATCTGTATTTTAACATTCTGCGAGAGTAACAAATATAATTTAGATTGGTATGTTGCATGAATTACTAAGACTAAAAAATTAATGGTCTGTTCGTGTTGGTCAGAAACAATTTGTCGGCATCCATGTATACGAGTCGTGCAGTGATTCAGAATGCTTCCATTTTTCATCTGTGTAAAGACATTGGCATTTCGTCTCAAAATCAGACCTTTTCTATAAGAAGTGTGTAACTATGCTTATATAATATGACCGCAAAACAATAACATTATCATGATTAGATGACCGATGTGGTTTGCCATTACAGTCCATGTCATGTCCGTTATATATAATCTGCATATGCTTGCTTATCAATGCTTTCTTAGATTTATTATCCTAGGTTACGGAACCCTTTTCTATATGTACGCTTACGCTGTATATAGATTGACATGTTATGTAATTATTGGTTTGCTAATCGATTATTGTACTAAATATGTCTCATTTGTGCACCACTGACATGTTTCTCGAGACATCTAATGATTATATCATATTAATTTCCTAAATGTCTACTTGGATAATAGCATAGTAAGAATAATATTTGTGGGAAAAAAACATCTAAAAAAGAGAGAAAACATGAATTAAGTTATTCACATGTGAAGGTGTGCTACAGAGATGCTAGCTTAGTTAGTATTTTGTTTATTTTATTTATTTTATTGTATTGTAATCATCTTAAGAGCGTTAATATTTCTTTTAAGGATTGGAGATAAGTATCTAACTGAAAATATTCTCTTCCCTTATATACCTTCCACTAAAAATAGAATGTGAGAAAAACATTTATACCGGTTTATATGTTTCCAATCTTCTCTGACATAAACACCATTCGTGATTAACACAAAAAAATATCCTATGTATTATAATTCCTTAGTATACATGTACATATTTTTGTTTACGTACTTGGAATGGAAATGCCAAAAAACAAATAAATTTTATTATTGTTATAAGTATTTTTTATTATCAATATTTATCTATACATCAGCGTAAAGCTTAATAATGTATGAAGTAAACAATTTTCCCATTTTTATCGATTTAAGCAATTTGAAAAATGATATGGGACTAAAAAAATCCAGAAATTCAACCGGACTACATTTTCCACATGTTTTATGCATTGTATATATTAGCTTTTATCTAAAAATGTTAAAGATCAGAGATTTTTGACAACTTATCAAAATGTTATGTTTTACATAATTTTTATTCAGCTTAATCATGTGATAAATGCTCTGAAAAACCAATTTGCGAAAAACACTAACATGAGTAACCGACTGTTGCAGCGAATTTTGATATATTCAATTACTTCTTTAATTATTTTTTTCAAAAGACGAAATCATATTTATTTTATATCCTGCAATTGCTGGGCTTAACATATTCATATCATATATTCTTATATATCAAAAAATCTTTCAGTTGAAGCTGGTAAGATTTTTTCCTTATTATTTTTTTTATTTTAAAAAATATACTTTACTTACCTTCAACATTGCCGATAGTGAGGTAAATAATCAGCACAGAGGCAACAAAATGGAGATAATGTCCGATTTTCATAATGTTTGATCCACCAAAAAAACTTAAAGATCTTGCATAAACCAATGGTACTGTCCTTATGAAATAAGACATAAAACATACATGGTTAATATACTTATAGTAATACCACTGAAGCGTGGCGAGTTCTCAGGTGGAAAGGGTGAACATGGAACACATATTTGTTATTAATTATCATTCTTTGACAATTAATATATTAATGAAAAGGCAAGAAATTGATCATGCTCATTGCATATTAGGGTTTAATATCACATTGAAAACTTTTTTCAGATTAAATTTGATGAAGTTTAATATTTCAAAAATATTTTAAATAGATTATGAATAGCTTGTCCATTAAATTACAAGAACTTTTGGGAGCAATTTAGTCTAATTAAAAAAAGTACCTTTACTTCTTAAAATTATCAGCAATATTATAGAAAACACATCTACATGTATATACCTTTAATAATTGAAGCAAATAAAAGTATAACAAACTGGGATTTCTGGCTTCAGTCCGTTATAAAAGAGCAAATATTTAGATGTAATAGGGTGATAGAAAAATTACCCGAACGATCAACATTAAAAAATATTAATCTGACTTTCTAGCCGAAATGTTTTTACTTGAGACACAAAGATATTAAAGGAACGGTAGCAGTTGGAAGGTAAGGTCTAGGGACATCCAAAAATAGCTTTTGCAACATTGCTTACAGAAACTCTCAAAACTATAATATACCCATGTGTAGATTACAAACTTATAAATCATCATTTGTACCAACTGTAGTTAATGAATGGAATTCATTATCGCTAGAAATTAGAAACTCGGGCTCACTATCTACCTTTAAAAGAACGACTGCACAAAAAATAGCAGTAGCTCCACCTTATTGATCTTTACAGGTGATATATTATATCAAGTCCATCATGTTCTTGCGGAAAAGTAGAAGCTCACCATTATTTTTTCTCTTGTCCTAACTATACTGAGGCCAGGAAAGATTTTTTCGACAAGTTTCTTAGATTCGATAAGGTTCACATTGTTGACACCCATACGTTACTGTGGGGCGATTCTTCTTTAAGTGTTGCTGAAAATGAATATCTTTTTTTCCATTGTACATTCATATATTCAGCAGTCTGGCAGATTTAAATGATATTTTGTACATGATTGTGCATAGCATTTGTACAACACACGTCCTTGCAGTTTATTATCAATCATGTTGTGAATTTATTACTATTTTTCTAAAACTGTGTAACACATATGTAGCATAAACTTTCCATGTAGGGAGAGGGCGAAATAAGTTTTGAGAACTTGTGCCCAATCCCATTGTATATGTATATTACAATTAAATATGTTCAATTCAACGGAGAGGCGTAGTGTGGTGGAGAGAGCGATCCGAGGGAGATAAGGTAGTGGAGAATGTGCGTCCAGGGGGCTTGGACAAAATGGAAAATAGACCAATGGGCACTATACTCGGCAGACATCTGGAAATACCCACAGTTCAAAGAACAATATCTAGACGATTGGAAACTAGCTAGCTGTAGATCTAAGTCAGAAACTGACATTTCCAGAGATAATTCCAACTAATTTCATGCCTGAAATGGTACTGTGGTCATCAAGTACAAAGACGATCATTGTCATTTAGCTGCCAGCTCCCTAGAAAAAAAGATACGAGAACGTCCATAAAAGGAAGAAGGCAGAATGTATCGCATTGCTGGTATAATGTAGGAGAAAGAATAGCTTTATGTAAGTAACATAATGTTTCGGATACATTTATACAACTTTAAAAGCAATGTTGCATTTTTTTTTTCATTTCGGAACTCTTCTGAAAAGTCCAAAATTGTCTTTCATTCCCAACCTTTTTAATCACCGCTTTACAAGCGAACCACAATGTTATCCTAAAGATGACTATTTGAAGTAATGTTCAAAGCACCTGAAATGCGCGGCAAAATCAGCGAATTTCTTTCGTGCACAATGCTTTTTTTCTTATTAGATGACCTACATTATGAAGGATAAAAAAATCATGTAGTGTCTTACAGAGCACTGCACAAGCTAATGACATTATCATATATGATTATGTATCATAGTTTTTTGTTTCTCGGAGGATGCCTGTGGGTGTAGTTGACACATTACAATGTATACGATACCTCTGTCTTCTAAACCAAAGACATAGAGTGGTATAACACGTGAGATGTTTTAAAAAAATATATATCATTAGATCAAAGGAACAATTGGCGAATATTTTTCTTTCCTGTTTAGAAGGATCAGCCGATGGTAATATGGACTAGGTTATATGACGTTCAGTCTTTCATGAAAAAATATCTAGTTTATAAATATGAAAATTAGATGATATGAAATAAAGAAACTCAACAATCTAACAGCAGTTTGTTCTCTATATAATGAGACAGTCTCGTGAATTTTCTGCAGTAAAAGTGATATGTATGGCATGTCAAACGTTGCAATATTCGACCTTTTCTATTTTTATTGTAAACCGGTAGTTATGTTCCCCAAACGAAGTTTGGGAACATATTGTTTTTACTCTGTTTCTTATTATTAAGGTCTTCCGTCTCCAACGGAAGACCTTCTTGTTTTCGTTCGGTTTCTTTTTCCCTATTATTATTATTATTATTATTCTTCCAACCGATTTTGTGCAAGCGATTTCTCAGAGATGGCTCGTCCGATTTCTACCAAACTTTCAGATCTGAAAGATATTCAATTGATCTTGATAGGTTTTTTTCCTTTTTGATTATCTCACTTCCGGTCGTGAGATATGGACGATTTTCTGATTTT
>PRKT01000993.1:98264-109636 GCA_003671525.1 Saccostrea glomerata
TTATTATTATTATTATTATTTTTATTCTTTTTTCTTCTTACAAAATTTGTGCAGACGATTTCTCGAAGATGTCTCGTTCGATTTGCTTCAAATTTTCACAGTCGATGCGTTGTCATCTGAAGTTAATTCCGGCAAATCATTTTTTGGAAATTCACTTCCGGTCGGGAGTTATCGCCCTTTGATCGAAATTTAGAGGTCCTCCTTGTCTGTGATGGAACTCAAAAGCGGCTCCAGCTAGAAAGCTGAAATTTTTAGTGATGATAGAGGACATGTTGCCACGTTGCAACATGGTCAGGATATTTTCCGGAAGTGCCTAGTATGGAAGCTCGGTAGGGGTCAAAATTTAGGACACGTTTTATGAGTGATTTTTTGAGACATTTTGTATCATATCTTTTAAAATATAAATATTTTGTTAAAACATACTGAACAACATTTGTGCAAAATATCACGATCTTTAATATGATATCAGGAAAAAACTGCTGACTCATCAAATTAAGGGCTGAAAGGGGTCAACAGTTTTTATTCAATAACTCTTTTAAAGTCAATATTTTGTTATACATTACTGAAGCAAAGATGTTTATCTCAACTATCTTCAACTATATATTATGGTTTTTATGTCGTATGGTACATAATTAGGGGCCACAAGGGGCCAGAATGCTAAATCTTTGATGCTTTATATCTCGAAAGGGAGAAATATTTTGATAAGCAATATTGAACAAAAGTTGTTCAAAATAATGTTCTGAACAGTATGCAACCTTTCATTTTTTGCTAAACGTCCCCATTAGGGAGTTGAAGGGTTGGCCCCTAAATATTTCTTTTGCTAATATCTCAAAAACGAAAAAGAATTTCTGAATAGTTGTTGAACAAAAAATGTTCAAAATCTTAAGAACTTTAAGATGATATGAATAAAAAGGGCCGATTCCTAAAATTAGGGGCCGTTAGGGGCAAAAGGCCGATTTTTTTAAGTCTTTAATGTTCAATGTCTTTTTACAGATTGTGGTAAATCATTATTTTAGAATGGAAATCGCAATCAAAATCTTATCTCATCTCATCAAGAATTGGACGGAAGACCCACTCGTTGCTCGCAACGAGATCGTATCTAGTTATTATTATTTTTCTTCTTCCTGGGTACTTTTTTGTCCGGGAGTGATCTTGTAAAAAGCACATCCGACTTAGGTAAAACCTTTTTAGGGTCAGTAGGCATGTTACGCAGATTTGCGGAACGAAGGTCATTTTGCGCGCACGTGCTTGCAAGAGCGTGCACGTGCAACACGTGAAATGACCGATTTAATTGATATAGGCATAACTTTTCACATTTTTGATGAAATGCTTTAAAACTCATAATATAAGGATATATAAGTAGCATAGACAATATGACATGGTCAAAATAGCAAGATCTCACGCGCATGCACGTGTGCTTCGCTCTGATTGGCTGACACTAAAGTCTCATTATCTTTCTTGTTTTTTTGACGAAATCCTTTGAAATTTTTATCATAGCCATACATTAGGTTATCCTACAACATGATATATAGCAATTATCATGAAAACACGTGCATGCACGTGCGCTGCAATCTGATTGGCTTAAAATTTAAATAGCTATAACTGCCTTGATTTTCAACCAAACAGGATGGGGTTTGGGAAATAGATAGACATAATGGACCTCTACAAGAAGTCACCATTCACATGCATACACGTGCGTGTACGTGTGCTGCAATCTGATTGGCTGAAACTTTAAACAGCTATAACTCCCTTTCAACCAAACGGGGTGGGATTAAGAACATAGATAGATATAATGGACTTCTACAAGAAGGTATGGTCACCATGCTCATGTATGCACGTGCGTGCACGTGAAATAAGTAAAATCAAAAATACACTTGAATGAGCGTATTTTTTAAATACTTTTGGATTAAATACTTTAATAATTAGTATATTTAAATATATAGATTGAGTAGACAATATGATATGGTCATTACGCACATGCATTCACAAGCGCACGCGTGCAATGCTAAAATTTGAATAAACTTGGTACACTTCTAGGTAAACGTTGTTAAGGTCTCAAATGCATAGAGTTTGTCTATTTAATGAAGCTTACAGGGGATATGGCACCAAAAGGGAGTTGGGGAGCGTTTGGGGAACATCTGTAACGGTCCCCGTTACAATTAGCACTAGTTTTTAATTGCATTCTATAATTTTCCATTTGCAATGTAATTTTTTAATTTGTATTGTAAAATTTCCCATTTGCATTCTAATTTTAAGGTACTTTCTCAGTTGTTTTTTTTTATTGGGGGGTGGGTCTTGTCGAATTAGATTATTTGATAGTATTTCGATGCTCTTACAAGGGGAGAAAATAACGCAACCCCATCCTTTAAAAAGTAAACTTTACGGATTTGGGCAGATTTTCTTAATTTTCTTGATCTTTTCCTTGAATGTCTTTGGTCATCCTGGAAAAATCTGCCCAAATCCGTAAAGTTTATTTTTTAGGGGTGAGTGGCTGAGGTATCACCAATCAAGATCAAATTATATATTTTGTTAGAGAACATTTCTAATGAGAGGTCATTTATTTGCCATCGATAGATGCGGGGCGTTATTCAAAATTTGTCCTGTCTGTTTGACTGTTTATCTGTCTGTCTGTCTGTCTGTTATCAACTTTAACCTTTGCCAAATTTTGAACCATGAGATATAATATAAGAGAGATGCTTACTCCACAAATCAAGCTCTTTCAAATGACATCAAGGTCAATGACCTTGTGACCTTGACTGTGACCTACATGTATATGCAAAAAATAGCTTTTTTGAACATTTGCCATATTTAATGAACCATGGGAGATAGAGACCCCGTATGTAGTATGCCTACTCCACTATAATTAAGTTCTCTCAGATCTTAATGACACCAAGGTCAATGACTTTGTGACCTTGACTGTTACCTATATGCTAAAAAAAGCTATTTCGAACTTTGTTGCCACCAGGCGCATAGTGTTTCACAAACACATCTTGTTTTAGAATTGTGTCGGTAAGTCTTATTCTAGTCCCTTCTCTGCATATATATGAAATCAAAAGTATCTCGCCCTGAACTAGTATGCAAGGTCAACGTTCTGTGGCATCAAATGGCATGCATGGCGCCTTTTTAATACCAGGATTAATTTTTGTTCAAAGCATACACGGTTGTCGCGGTTACAAGAACGTAATTACTAGTTACCTGAACATTATACCTCGAATTTCCCGTATTCTGGTGAAATTTGAAATACAATTCATTTGAGATACTTTACATTGGAAAACGCCTGTCTGTCTACGTCTTCCCTACATAAAATGTATCTTATATACGTGTGCATGAAACATGAAAACGGTATATAGAAATTTATGACAAATTTGAATAAAAATAAAAATCGGTAAATATAAATTTTGGACTTTGTTTATCCCATCATTAAGAATTAAAACAGGGACGTTTTTAGGAACGTCGGTCAAGGGTCAAACTAAAGGTGGTCATTGCTATAAGCTATTTTTTTTTTATTGTTCTTTAATATTATCTTATTAATGTATATCTACCTTATCTATACTTGCACTAGTTTTATTTCCAAAATTTTGTGCAAATTATGAAATTTCATCTCGACATGCTTTATTGCAGATATACCGTAATTTGCCTCACCATGAAATTGTGTTTCTGAAATAGATGAATGATTTTAGTCTAGATATCATAAATCAAATGGCTTTTTCAAATGTCCATATGCATAAAACACAGTTTATGTTCCCCTTTAGAGAAATATGGCTTTTATGGGTCACATATTTTGAAAGCTGTCCTTGAAAAATAGTCAGTGGAGATGAACAAAATAAACAGTGAAGTAGAATGCCTGAAGCCAACACCAGTTGACCGTCATATTCATTTTTAAACATTTCAAAGTTTGAATAAGCATGAATGGAAAATGTTGTTTTATCAAAACTTTTGATATAATTTATGAATTATGTATGTTGATTAATTTATTTAGTTTGCATATTTATGTTTTCATACATGTAACTTTGTGGCAATATGTTTTGCATAGTTCTCTCATGAGGAAAATGAAATAATATTAATGAACGAATGATAAAGACATTTAACTCGTATGCTCGTATGTTTAGGTGTTTAAGTTGCCAAAGAAAAACGTCCATGTACATGCATACAATTTTAGCATCGATTTCGAAGCTCTAAAATTTATAAGTAGACTGGAAAATCAGGTGATTTTTATACTGAGTATATCTGTTTTGAATGAGAAATGATATAAAAAGACGTTTTTACACATTTTTAATCGAAATATTTATAACAATTCATAATATGTACATATTACACTGAAGTCCTAGACTCTAAATTCATTAAGAAAAACAATCAGGTTCTGTCTTTTGTCAATAGTTTTCACAACTGAGTTTTTTCTGTCATATTTGTTTGGATGCTCGCACTTCCAAGGGATATTTCTGATAAAGCTACAAAAGAAAAACAGGGTTTCATTAATTCAGAAATCTGAAATACTTTTATATATAGTCTTTAAAAACTTATATTCATTTCAATTATCAACGTGAAAATTAAAATTGTATCCGGAAAGTCTTCATTTGTATGTAATTTTTTCTTTATCAGGAGCTATAATGTAAACTACTCCGGATCAATTTTTTTCTTACGTGTGCTACATAAAAAGCCCTAGGGTGCAACAATAAATCCTGTTTGTGCATAACAAATATTAATATTTCCTTTACAATACAATCACACAATATAACGAAGTCATTTGTAAACCTTCTTCCACAGTAAAAAGTAACTATAGGCCTATAATGTGTAATAAACTAATAGATTAGAAAATTAGAAACGCCCCACAACCACCCCAAAATAGACATTAGTTTTTTACTTTCCGTAAAATTATTGATAATAAAAAATATCCTGTTTAGATCCCAAGTAAATAATAATTCATAATTAAATTTAAGATTTATTTTATGAAAACAGTTTTAAAAATCATCCTCAGATGTTGGCTCTTGAAAGATATTTACATGTACTTACCAAGTTTCATAGTAGATCCGGAGGAAGCTATGGATGCTTTTTTAACCATTGTGAACAGTGTATCTCCCTTCTCCCCCCATCCGTGTCCGTAAGCCTCGGCGGGGTACGCCGGCTCTCCGTGTTTTGGAATGTCCAAACCTAGAAAGAAGTTTAAAATAAGAGGAATTACGAAAATGAGAGCTAGAACCAAGGACACCAACAAAGGTGAGCATCCCCTCGAAAAGATAGAAATCAAAGCATCATTCGATATCGATCGCGATGCAAATTTTATCACTTCCGTTTCGCACAGGATTAACTCACTAACCCACGAACATACACACACAAACAAGACCCACATACACACACACTCTCCAACTCCATTTAAAATGAGATTGATGCTGTTTAGAATACAATTACCTTTCGTTTCCCACTCAAAGGAAACTCTAAGGAGATGTAGCTTTTTAAGGATGTAGAACATGACAAAGCAAAGAGCACCGGTCCACACAATAATGGCCAACAAACACGTCAGCTGCCAAGCCAGGGTCTGTAAATACGTACAAAAATGATTATTTGAATTTACGGATATGTATTTATTTACTTTAAAGGGTGGTGAATTATTGGTGTTTTGAGAATATAAATGTAATTTAAGACATCAATTAAAGCCAATGCCAGAAAACGGACTTGTTGCATTATGAAAATTATATAATTTCTTACCAGCCCCGACTCGGCATTCCATTTATACAGAATCCCAACATCTCTAGAAAAGAGCCCGATCGAAATTACTCCCCACACTCCTCCTCCGTAGTGCACTGTCAAACAAATATAAAGAATATCAATTAAATTTAAACGTCATTAATGACAAGAAATAAACCACATTATTTTACAAGATCTCATTGTATTTATTCCATTATCTTGTTGTATCTACAACACGCATTTGTTTTATAGAGGTATCCAAACCTTTTTTTTATTAAATCAGAACTATGTTATTCAATAAATAAGATGGTTAAAATTTCAATTTGTATTTTACCAGCGCATGCGTCCAGAGGGTCGTCCACTTTGAATTTGAATAAAACCAACCACGTGGTGATCATATAGGCAACTCCTCCCCCAATGCCAACAATAAAAGCTGCATAAGTCTCCATTTGGTTGCAACCAGCACAGATGGCTACCTGCAAGTAAATTAACATATTTTTCTGAGCACATTCATATACAATGCATCATGTACAATACACTCATTCCTATTCTAATTTATAATACACAATACGCAAGAAAACTACAAGAAAAAGGTAATTTTCAAAATGTACGAATTATCTGTAAATTTACCATTCCTGCCAGAGCACCATTAAGCGTGGTTGCGAAACTCCACTTCCGATCTCCAAACAATGAAATTTTGTTCATGAACATTGTCGTAAAGGCTCCGGAAGAAGCCGACATGACGGTATTCTTTATCGCCATAGCAACCGCGGCTCCATCTCCAGGGTTAGAAATAGCGCCTTGGGAGGAACCGTTGAAAGCCAAGAAACCAAAAATCAAAATGAATCCTCCGAGGGCAGCCAGCTACAAAAGATCGATTTCAACAGTCACTATGAAGTAATTCGCAAACGTATTACATGTATTTATTTTTTAAATTAGATGCATTGCATGGTTATTGAAAAACTAATTGTTGTTAGAATGTCTTACTGGTACGGAGTGACCTTTGATGTCTAGTGGTGCCCCAGTTTCTTTATCAAATCTCCCAATTCTGGGTCCCATTAACAATGCCGCCATAAATGCAGCGACCCCACCGCATGTATGTACTACGCCGCTACCCGCAAAATCCTGTGAAACAAAGTTTTAGCAAAGAATAAATAAACATAAAAAAAAAAACGAAAATATCTATGTTTCTAAAGAGAATACATTTATTATTCATGTCTAGATATAAAAATTGTCAACGAGATTTGAGAAACGTTTTGTTGAAGTGAAAACGCTTTTACTGCCATATAACGTTAGACACATTTGATATCAAATACAATATTAACTGATGACGAATTGGCTACGGACATGTACAATGCATATGAAGCGAAAAAAATCTAGTTCTACCGTGGGTTCGGGATATCACTCTTTTTTCTGTAGTGACCATACCTGATAGGATATCGAGATCGTGCTGGTTGAGTTGTCTCCCGTGTCGTAAGTGAAGCCCTGGTTCATCCAGCCCTCTGACGACCATGCCCAATGTGTCAAAACAGGGTAAATAAATCCTGCAAATACATCATATAATTCATTGACGTGTTTAATGTGTATAGAACAAGAAAGAAAAGAAAAGGGGTGAACGAAAGCGGTCAATCCATTGCCCTCTATATCTCGTCAGCCATGATTCTTGAATTAATTTTTTAATTTCCATTTGTAGGTTTAAGGTAAAGCAGAAGAAATCCAAAGAAATGAACACAACACCAAAGTTTATATTTTAAGGGCAATTCGTGGGAGAGTTTGAATATATGAAATCAGATAAGCGTGATAAAGTACCAATGTATAAGATTCAATCAAACATAGTAGTACGTACCAGTTATTAAAGAACTGTAGACAAGATAAGCTATGAATTCACATCTTTCCGCCACTGCTCCAGACACAATGGTAGCAGCGGTGGCGGCAAACACGTACTGAAAGAACCAAGTGGCGTACGACGAGTCATCCATACCACTGTGGGCGAAATGATCGTACCCTATAAAGGCGTTCCCGGCACCAAACGCAAAGGCGTACCCGAAAATCCAATAGAACACCCCAGAGATAACTGGAAAGAAAAAATGATTAATATTTATATTACATCAGAATCTCTGAATGGAAAGCTAGTGATTTCACTTATGCTATTTCATTTCCCCTCCTTATTTTAATTCCATCGTAATTTCATTCCCCTCACTATTTCCCCTACTTTGTACCATGTATATATGTTTTTTTGAGAGAATAAATGAATGAAAATTGGTTCATGCCATACCCCATTCCTACCATTTGACACTTAAATGTCGATATTATATATAATATAATTATTATGTTTCTTTTAGACTCTTTTGACGAAATATGGGATATTCAATGTTTTGAAGTTAAAGGTCTCATACAAAGTACGATGATTAATTTAATTGTATGCATTATTACCTCTAAAATATATTTGACTTATCCTTATAATGATATGATTGACATTTTTCAACTTGCTAAACGGGATTAAATCTGATTAATTATCCGGAAAATGTAGAACAATTGCGAAATCCGAAACCTCTATGCACTTGAGAAAATGATGTTGAGAAATATTTCAAAGTATAAGATACCTTTTTTATGGGGATTTGTTTAACATAAGGCAAGGACAATTAACTTGTACAATAGATCAAGTAAGAATTCTTTGTCCCCAAATGAGGCCACGTTTCCTTAAGCAAAAATGTCGTTACCCTCTCTCTTCAAAAGATGGTCCGTATTTATGCTATTACGTATCTTTTAATATTACACGATATCTTTATAATCCAGATTTACAGAAAAACATATCATTACACCATCCAGAGTTACGGGTGACACCTTTGGAGCATATAACACCTCTCTTTGCGCTGGACTTGTAGGCTAATGGGTTTTTATGGTTGAGAGATCGGTGATAAAAATGGAACGCATATTTGATGAACAAAGATAGAAAAGGGAAACTTTCACAAAATCATAAATATACAATAAAATCTTTTTTCTTTCAATTTGAGAGGCTTTGTAATAGAAAACTTACAGGAATCTAGCAGATTCTTTATCAGGATATTGGTGGTGTTTTTACTTCTGACACAGCCAGATTCTATCAAAGCGAATCCTCCCTGCATTACTGAAAAAAAATATAATTGAATGGAACTAAATTTATTATCATAATAATCATTTGTTATCATTTATCATATATTATCACTTGAACAAATATTTTTCAAAATTTTTATGACCCCGTAATCGCAAAATCAAAGATATATATTAATTTTTTTTTCTCCATTTTTTTTTTGGTAATGTAAATAGATAATACAATAACTATATGGTAATTCATCAGCGCATTCGTAATTTTATGAAGTTAAAGCTTGATTCTGAAGCTTCAATTTTGGTCGAGATTTTGACCCCCCCCCCCTCTTTCTCTATCTACAAATTATCTGCTCTTTTCTTTTAGTTAATCCTTATTATTGATACCTATATATTTTTCTACTAAGATATATTTTAATCATGCAAATAAAGTCTGCCAACGGGAAAAAAAATGGCGGTAGAGGGAGGAAAAAATAACTTACGGTATATAATGATTCCCATCAGGACCAAAAACATATTGTCCATGTTCTCCGCCGCGCTTGTCTTCCATTTTTCCAGATCCTCAGTTGCTTTTGCCAAATTATCTATTGCTTCTGTTAAGTTTCTAATGTCAGTAGACATTCTGTTCTTTTATTTTTTTTTCTCTTCTTGATTTTTTTCTGGGGGTAGTGACAAATTATTGAATCGGTCCTCGGTTTTTATGGTCACCAGCTTCACGGTCCAGTGATTCTGTCCGTACCCGTGACATTCAATGACCTGTCATTTCAATAAAATTTAATGTTATTTTTTCGGTAACAACGAAGGAAAAATACGGTAGGTGATAAAATTGGTGAATTAGTTGGAGAAAATAAGGTCAGTTTGGATGATTTTCGGTAAATATCACAAAATAACTGTAGACAGTCCATAACCTGGAACTCAACTGAATGGCTACTGAGATGTGACACATAAATATTAAATAACAATAGCAATTAGCGCAATTAGTAAATAAGGACGACACCGTTTGAGTTAATTATAATGATTTGACGCTTACGTAATCATCTTTTTAAAAATCTAAATATTTACACATGTCAAGACAAAAGTAATTTCATTTTATTGAGTAATTCTCATAATAGATTTTCAAGTCTTACTCAAAATTTCTAATATTTTTTTAACACTATGACACATTTATCTGAATAGTGTAATTTTCTCCCTTCTAGTTCAAGTATTAAACGTGCTGTATCATGGACTCGGAAGGAATAAAGTCTTTGAAAATCAAAACATGTATATATTGAATTTCCTTACTATTTTTCCAATATACTCGTAGTTTACTACATTTATTTACGCCAATGTAAAAAAAAAATAACGAAGTTTAGAGATAGACAGACCTGAAGCTCTTTCCCCAAATTTCAAGATACGCTGGTATATATAGAAAGAATCTTTGTTTACCTTATATGGCTTTTTTTACGAGGGTCATTCAATAAATAATGCGAATTGTCATCTATATTTTTTTTTAAGTACGTTTTACATATTCTTATTAGTTTAATATGCCAAGGACACATTTAAGCCGATCGTAGGGCGACCGAATATTTTCCCAGAAATCAGCAATAGTTTCCAAAGATCTATATGCAAATAAGTAACATGAGTAATGTTTGCAAGGTAACATTTTTATAATATTGATCTTATTTTTCGGTTATAAAATGTGCACCTGTTTCGCCATCCTTCAACAAAGTTAATCAAATCTAGCTATTTTGTGAAAAGATTTGTTTAAAAAAAACGTTGGCACATTTAGTACAATTTTTCTCTATGGCATTTGTAAGAATTTGGGCATATATCTGATAGAAACATCGTTATGCAAAAACCTCACAAGAAATAAACACTCGTGTCGTCTAACTCTTTGACTGGTTGGTAAGTTTCTTTGTAGAACAAACTTTATGAGATTTACTACTGCAACAGCTTATCTCAATACAATTGCACTTTACTGCACTCGATAAAAATTCAATGTCTGTCACCAAAAAAATAGATTTCAATTTTGTTTACGTGATTTTATTAAAATTAAGGCTGAAACTGATCATTTGCTCTCAAAGGGATTTTTTAAAAAAAACCAGACTAATGATGTATTTTATGTCTTTGTTGTGAATCCAAATTATCAACCTAGTAATAATGTTGAGATTAAGGACAGATGATACAAACAAAAAATGGATGCCTGGATTGGTATATATTTTTGGCCTAATTTCATTGAAAATTTTAATGATGTAAATAATAAATTTCTAAAATATAACGAATTTGTAAACCGTCCTTGATGTTCAAAACTCTGCCCTTATTCACTTTAAATCTCATTTTTGTGAAAATTTGAATAAAATATTAACAAGAGGCCCAGGGGCCACAGCGCTCACCTGAGCACATTGGGCTTGAATTTATCCCCACCCCTTCCAGGCGTTCATCATTTGAACAAATTAGAATCTACACTACCTGAGGATGATTCCTTATAAATATCACTAATCATAGCTTTGAAGTACTTGAAAAGAAGATTTTAAAAGGTTTCCCTATATATCCCTATGTAAAACTTGGGTCGGCCATTTTGGCCCCACCCTAGCCCCGGGGGTCATGATTTGAACAAACTTGAATCT